>APFE031752376.1:0-12001 GCA_000404065.3 Pinus taeda | reverse complement strand
TTTCTATTTTATTTTTTTAATTATATTTGAAAACTTTTCAAAAATTGTTAATGAGGATTAACCATCTTCATTTGTGATAAGTGATTGGAATGCCTTTATTATTTTAATAGACCTTATGTATATGGCTAAAATAAATCTACACTAATTATATAAAATAGAAACCAATTAACATCACTATTCAACCACAATTTGTTAGTATCAGTGCTTTAGTTTTCCTTAAATTTTTAGATTTATCAAAGAATAACTTTGACGTGAAGCCATTGGCAATTGCATTTCCTTAATATATTTTTCAAATCAAACCAATAATTTCTATGAGACTCTTCCAATATCCTTGGTTAATTTCACTGAGATTAAGTTATTGGATTTGAGGAGAAATAAATTAATAGAAAAACTTCCTTATTACTTGACTTTTTGTTGGCTTTTCCATGACTACTTTCATGAAAGGGTAAAAAAAATCACCCAATTGTTTATCTTAGATCCATCCATAAATTCATTGGATTAATGTCATTATATTTTGAAAGACTTTTAGGTTTGTGAAATAGTTTATACCAGGGTTCTACAATATAAATGGCTATATATTTGATGTGGGTTCTTCTGTCATGTTTCGTTTGAGTGATAATTGATATATAAATTTAATCACAAAAGCATTAACAGTTGCTGGTTGCAAAATGGAGTTATTACCTGATCCAACGACTGATTACTGAAAGTTTGAAGGCCACCATAACACATCCAAATACAAAAGTAAATCCTAAACCATACCTATTTTAAACTTTTTATGATTTACAAAACAAAATCCTAAACGTTATTTATTTAAACTTTTTTTTTCTTTTATGCCACAAATTCCATAGTCCACTCAATTAGTGGACCATCCTTTTGACTTCACTGTTTCCATCACAACCAGATAGAGGGTTGGTCCTTGTCAACATCCCTAAACACCATTTCTGTGATTATCATCAAGTTTAATCCATCAATATTTTAGTTAAATGCAATTCTATCTATGATCAATGTCTCAAAACAATGGGTGACTTTTTTCTTTTTCAATAACCTGATTTTACAATGGCTCTTAGTTCATTTCTTGGAATAACCAAACCACTTGGGATTGAATCAGGAAAACCCCAGTTTGTTATATTATATTAATCAATTAATTGTATCAATCCATTGCGATAATGGATACATTTTTTCACAAGGCGATAATGGATACCATGTTAAAAATATCAGAATCAAATTTATTAAATAGACCTGAGCAGCTCATGGTGTGAAACACCACCTAGAGACTGCATCTGTAGAACACGCTCTATCCATTACAATAATTACATGATGAATATATAATTCACACACAATTAGGGAAGTTGAAACAACACCCTAGAAAACAGGAACAAACTCCTAATCTAAGGTTCGGTTTGAACTGTCACTCCATTAATATATTTCTTCATTAATCTCAGCACTCCCCCTTAATGGAGAAATGGATTCACAGATATGCCTAACACTTCCTTAAAAAACTCAAACTTGATTCTATCAAGAGGTGTGGTAAAAATATCAGCAACATTGTCACAACTATTACAATACTCAATATGGATTTCTTTTGACCGAACTTTCTCCCTGACAAAATGAAATTGTGTATCGATATGCTTTGTCTTCTTATGAAATACTGGATTATTTACAAGTTTTATGGAGCTGTGGTTGTCACATTTGATCATTGTTGCAACCTTCTGTTCTTCTCCAGCATCAAGGATAAGTCTCCTCAACCAAACTGCTTCACATGTTGCTTCACACATAGCTTGATATTCAGCTTCCGCAGAAGATAAATATATTGTGTTCTACTTTTTGCTGCTCCATGTAATGACCTCGGATCCAATGCTAAATGCATAGCCTGTTATGGATTGTCTGTCATCTACATTTCTAGCCCAATTGGAGTCTGAAAAACCTGTCAATCTAACATCACATGAATCGGTATAAACAATACCAAAATCTAAGGTTCCTTGGAGATACCTCAAAACACCTTTTGCTGCAACCCAATGGCTCTTAAGGGGCTTTCACATAAATTGGCTCAATGCACTGACTGCATAAGCCAAATCTGTCCTAGTTGTAGTCAAGTAGATTAGACTCCCAACCAACTGTCTATATAAAGTCGCATCTGCCTCCTTAGATCCATCATCATTTTGAAGTTTTAAGTTCTAATGTAAAGGTACTACTGCAACTTTGCACTGATCCATTTTGAACTTTTCCATAAGCTCCTAACATACTTACTCTGTGACATAAAAGTTTGTCCAGAATCCCTCCAGACTTCTAAACCCAAATAGTAATGTAGCTCTCCAAGGTCTTTCATCTCAAAGACTTGTGACATCTACCCCTTGATTTCTTTAATGAGATTATCAACATTCCCTATAATGATTAGATCATCTACATATAAAGAAATAAAAACAATCATTTCCTCTTTATCAAACACGATATAAAGATTAGGGTCATTTTTGCCCCTTTTATAACCATGTTGCAGGAAAAATGAATCCATTTTGTACCATGACTTGGGTGCCTGTTTTAGTCCGTACAACGGTTTCTTCAACCTGCAAACTAAATGTTCTTCACCTTGTTTGACAAACCCCTCAGGTTGCACTAAGTAGACTTCTTCTTTTAAGTCCCCATTTAAAAATGCATATTTAACATTTAGCTGGTGAATTATCCAATGGTGTTTGGTAGCTAAAGAAATTATCATTCTGATTGTGTTTAGTTTAGCTACAGGGGAAAATGTTTAATCATAATCTATACCTTCTTGCTGCGAATACCCCTTTGCAACCAACCTAGCTTTATATTTATCTATGCTCCCATCTTCTTTAAATTTAGGCTTATACAACCATTTGCATCCTATGGGTTGTTTGCCTTCAGGTAGTTTAACTATATCCCAAGTTTTTTTTGTTTTGTTTTGTTTTTTGTTTTGTTTTGTTTTTTGTTTTTTTTTTTTTTTGTTTTTTGTTGTTGTTTGTTTTGTTTGTTTTTTTTTTTTTTTTTTATTATTGACTGACTTCTTTATAGCTAGAGGGTTCAACAACGTTCATCATACTAGTTATAAAAGCATTTTCCCTATATCTTGCTAGCAACTGAACCTTCCTACCTGATCTCCTGAGTAGTGGGGTAGCTTCGAACCTTATCTGATCATCATTTTTTGGACTTGGCTTGACAACTACATCATCTTCTTTCCCTTCCTGCTGTTGCTGTTCATTGTTGTCACTTGATTCATCACTTCATTCTTCCACCAACAAGGGCACATGCCATTCTTCATTAACACTCTCATGGCTTCCATCATTAACTTTCTCATGGAAGATTACATCTCTGCTTGCAAAAAAATTATGAGTAGAGGGATTAAACAGTTTGTAAACCTTAAATTATGTACAATACCCAACAAAAATACATTTGATGGCCTTGAATCCAGTTTCTTTCTATCTTCCTTTGGGACATGGGCAAAGGATTTACTACCAAAAAATCTCAAATTCTTAACTACATGCTTATAGCCAAATAAAGCTTCAAAAGGAGTTTTGAAATCTAAACTTCTTGTTGGACTCCTATTCTTTAGATACACTGCAGTATTAATCGCTTCAACCCAAAAGCCATTAGAAAGATTCTTACCTTTTAACATACTGTAAGAACACTCCACGAGGGTTTTGTTCTTCCTCTCTACAACCCCATTTTGTTGAGGAGTGTGGGGTACTGTAAACTGTTGTTGTATCCCATGATCTTTGCAGTATTTGAGGACACAAGCTTTCTTGTACTGTCCCCCTTTATCTGAGCGAAAAATCCTGATGCTTTTGCCTGTCTTCTTTTTAACCATACTTCTGAACTCCTTGAAGTATTCAAAAGTGTGGCTCTTCTTCCTGAGGAAATACACCTAAGTAAATCTAGTATAGTCATCAATAAACAATAAAAATAGTATGCACTGCCTAACAACCTTGTTTGCATAGGCCCACATAAGTCTGTGTGTACCAACTCAAATATATCTCTCCTCCTTCTATCAGCATTCACATGGAATTCATCTTTGTGAAACGTTCCTAGTGCAAATGCATCACAATCAATATGAACAGGTTTTAAAATAGAAAGACCTTCAACCATACCTCTTTTCTGTAATAGCAGCAGATCATTGAAGTTAATATGGTCGAACCTATGATTCCATAAGCCCACTGTAGTCATGGAAGATGATGTCAATGCCTGATGTGGTGTGCTTTTGAAATTTAGCTTGTACAATCCTCTCACATGAATACATGATGCAATAGGCTTCATACGATCCAATAGGTCTTTAATAACACAATATGATTCATAAAACGCCACCTTGAGATTCTAATCAGTTATTGTAGAGACAAAGATTAGATTCTTTTTATCCTGGGTACATAAATCACATTATGAATATGTCTAATATTTCCATCAGGCAAAACAATAGGAATATTACCATAACCTTTGATTTGGTACCCTCTATCATTGCCAAGATAGATGTTTGCTCCATTGCTGGTTTCTTAGAAGTCTTCAAATCACTGTTTGTTCCCTATCATGTGGATGGATGCACCTGAGTCCACAAAGCAGGTATCTACTTCATCATCCTTACCTGAAAACGTAGAGTCAGATATGAACAGTCTGAGGTTCTGACTTCTTTCCTCATCAACAAAATGACCCGCATGTTGTTTATGTCTCTTCCGGCCTTCATCAAACTTCTTCTTCCTGCAATATCTGGCTATATGCCTGGTTCTACCACAATAAAAAAATTTGGTCGCAGAGTCATTTCTATTGAAAGACGTACCTTGAGGTGGGGCCATCTTTCTCTGTGGGGCTGCACTGCTCTTCTGTGCTGCATTTGGCTTTACTATGAAGGGCTTCTTCTTCGCCATTAAGGCTACATCTGAGCTCTGAGGTTTATGAGTTAGCCACCTTTCCTCCTCTTGCATGAGGATCCTTGTCAATTCTTCAAAAATGGGGGATTTTTCTCTTTCATTCAAGCCAATGATAAACATCTGATACTCGTCATTCATACCATTCATGGTAATCATGACCAAATATGTATCTGACACAGCTTCATCGATGTCACCCAGCTTTTTCTTGAGCTCCTTGATCCGTGAAATATAAGCTACAAATGTCTCATTCTCATTCATCTTGATGGAGAGAATCTTGCTCTTCAAGAACAAAAACCGGTTGGTGTTCTTGACCTCATAGAGATCCCTGAGTGTCTTCCATATTTCTAGTGCAGTCTTGCAATCACAGATATGGGGAATAACGAAATATTTGATTGACAATTTTAGGAGCATTATCACCTTAGTCTCCCTCTTGTCCCAGTCTTGGATTTTTGTTGTTGTTCCTCCTGCAGTTAGGTTCGGCTTCACCTCATCATTATTCACAATTGCCCATGCATTGTGTCCCTCAAGTAGGGTCTGCATCTTCAATTTCCAACCAAAATAATTGGATTCATCCAACTTGTTATTCTCATTGAGGTATGCTTCTGCTAACTGATTATTCATCTTGAATAATAAAAAATTTCAACCCAACAAAAAAAAACAACCCCAGATATTCAAAACTAATGCAAATGCCAGATCCAATGAAAACTGAGCCCAGATCCCCTTTTTTAAGAGATCCCTCCAATTCCTTCTTAATAAAAAACGCCTCCTTTATCAAATAATAAGCCCTTTTTTAATTAAAGAATTAAATTTAAAAGAACTTTTAATTTAAAAGACTTTAATTAAACTCTTAAGAAAATACAATCCAAACCCCTTTTATACTTGATCACCGTCCTTTCAGAACGTAGCAACAATTATTTCTGCACCAGCCCAATCATTGCCTTTTGCTCATGTAATGATATGATATCACACTCACGCCCACCGTGGGGAGGAGGAGGAGAAACAAAAAAAAAAAAAACTCTTTTCTCCGGCCGTGTAAGGGATCTCAGCCTCTATTAGCAACGAAAAATAACAACCTCCTCAAACTTTGTTAGATTCAGCAACAGCAAATAGATTCAGAGTCAATGACTTCGACTCTTTGCAGAGCTTGAGCCCACACACAACGTTCCTCAGCCTTCTCCATGGCAAACTCATGGCAGCGGTATCTACGATATCTCATAAGAAACGTCGCCCTCCAGGAAAGGGATCTCAACCTTCCCTTCAAATATCATCATGACTTCACCTTCGATCCACATGCTTCTCATGATAGCAACACATATAATTCACTTCGATTAGAAATAATCACGGAGGTCACCGTCGAGCTCCTTCAACACCTTGCCTCATAGAGCTCAAATCAGCAAGATTCAATTCATAAACTTGTAGGCTCGGCCCCAAGCACCTTCACCCGCTGATCGACAACGGCTCAACCTCCCACTCGTCTCCACTGCTATGGAAACGATCCAAAATATATCAACGATCCAAAATGTTGGTGCAACACAGAAAAAATTGCGCCCACCTCCTCGACAGTCCCACAGAGATCCAAAAATGGATTCAACTCCAAATAAACCAAATCCATGATGGCCTCTGCTTATTTGCCATCCTTCACCGCCTCTTCACCACAGACTTCCTCCTCTTCATGATCAACATGATTCAAGAATGGTCCACTCGCACTGTTCTTGAAAATAGAAATTGCGTAAGGCCAGAACTGAATCGACACGACTATCACGCTGAAGTCCACGCTAATCACCCTCCAAACGCGTTGGTCAAATTTCCGCCTCCACTCAGGGTTACATGCCATCCTCAACCCTGTAGCTTTGATACCATGTTAAAAATATCAGAATCAAATTTATTAAATAAACCTGAGCAGCTCACAGGTATGAAACACCACCTAGAGATTGCTTCTATAGAACACGCTCTGTCCATTACAATAATTACATGATGAATATATAAATCCCCCACAATTAGGGAAGTTGAAACAACACCCAAGAAAACATGAACAAACTCATAATCTAAGGTTCGATTTGAATCATCACTCCCTTAAGACATTTCTTCATTAATCTCAACAGCCTCACAAACACCGGGAAAGCCACTATGTTTGCAAAAAAATGTTGTGTATCATTGTGATGGAAATTGCAACACAAGCACCCAAAAAAAGTGAGACTTTTTTCAACAAGTCAGAAGAGGATGATTCCATAGTCATTGGGTCATACATTGGAGGCTTGGTTGCTGCAACCCAGTTGGCAGTACAAGGGGCCATATTTCTGGTGTTAGAAAAATGAAAAATGTGGTATCCCTGGTAGGAATTCAGGGTTCTACAATATAAATGGCTATACATTTGATGTGGGATCTTTGGTCATTTTTTGTTTCATTGATAAGGGACTATAAATTTAATCATAAATGCATTAGCAATAGTTTGTTATAAAATGGAGTTATTACTTGATCTAATGGTTATTTAATTACCATTTTCCTGATGCTCTTTTCATTTGTGTTCATAGGAAATTTTAGGATTTCCTTGTTGAACTTACTCGTTATTTCCCACATGAAAAATATATTTTAAACTTTTTATGATTTTAAACCTAGGTTAAGAAGAGGAACGATACGATTCCAGTAAATCTAGTCCTGATCTTTTGCCATGATAAGTTCATTGCTAAAGAGCGAATATCTGTCACTTTTCATAAATGTGGGCCTCCCCTAGTTGAATGAGCCTGCCTCTGTTCCCAACAAAACTTGATCTATAAGGCAAGGTCTTGTTAACATCATCTCACCGGAAGGCCATAAGAAAGGATTCAACAACAAAACCTCTAAAAAACCTTGAACAAAGAATGTCACAAGAGTCAAGCCATGGAATAAATTACACAAATGAGTTATTAAAAACTATTTTAAATGCACAGTGTGAAAGAAATACAAATAACCTATAATGGGTAACAAAACCTCACCGAACTTCCAATTCAACCATAATACAACCGACCTACAACAAAATAAGAAGGGTGGTAATTGGGAGAAATAAATTATACCATAGCCTCCAACAAAATAAAAAGGATCATGAATATAACCAAGATGGTTATCTAGAATAAAACACAAGGTGGTCATACATGCAGGACCAAACTCAAAGTCAAATAGATTATCTTGAAGGAAGTTGATGCAGTTGAGAATGACTAAGTTCTGAAGGAATTAAGCATTGGAGCCATTATTGGCATTAATACCAAACATTGAGCCCAATCTATAAAGAAAACTTTGCGCATTGAGACAAATATACAAAGAAAACCCCATAGAGAAGAAAGAAAAGGAGAGATGGGAAAAACCCCAAGTGGATGTGCACCAAGCCAAATATGCAAAGAAAACCTCGCAGGGAAGAAATTTAAGGAGATAAGGGTAAAATCCCCAATTGGGTTTGTAACTTACCTGATAAATCTACTCTAGACAAAGTTCAAACTCCCCCTATCAAATATATGTGTTGAATCATGGTCCATCACAAGGTATTAAATGGTGTGGTTGTTTTGTCGTTTTTATGAGAGTATGCAAAGTATATGTGTGAAGTGTATGCATAGTATATTTGTGAAGCATATGTAGAGTATATGTGTATCATGTTAAGTGTTTTTCATATGAAGAGGAGCATGTGTAGCCCCCTGTGATCGAGCTTGGGAGGCATGCTTGTTTTTTCAAAAAACAATAAATATCTTTCAGCTACTACTGACCACTTATGCCCTTTACAAATCTAAATCGCCATCCCTGAATGTGAAAATGAAAGGTGACCTTTTTTCTTCAATCATAAATTATGACAATTACATACTTTCCCACCGTATGACTTTTGTCTTAATTTTTTCTTTTGACTTAAATTAAGACAAGTATATAATTGAGACAATTACCTACTTGAGCCTGCTAATGTCTTTTTCCCTTTTGTCTTAATCCAGACATTTATAAAGTTAGCCTACGACAAAATTGAAACTTCATCTTAAATAATCGTCTTAAAACATGCTTTGTGTAGTCGTGTTGTTACTTGATAGTGATGGAGGTGGATAAAAGTCAGTTAAGGAAGTGAATATACTCAATATTACTATAAAGAAAATAAGATATTTGATTTTTCCAACATTAATGAAAATAAGATATTTGATTTGTCCAACATTAATCTTATAGGACAAATACTTACAAAAATAGGAACTTTGAGTAGGTTGTTATCCCTAAATTTATCTTTCAACCAGTTGGAAGGGCCAATACCTACATCTCTTAGTTTATCTACTTTGGAGCAATTTGACTTGCTCATGGATAATTTGAGTGGAGAGATTCCTGAAGATTTCTCTAAACCATATATTTTGATTGCTTTAAATGTTTCATCGAATAACCCTTGTGGGTCCAATCACTGGAGGAACACAATTTTTCACATTCAGTGCAACATAATTTGAAAGGAATAAATGCTTATATGAGTGTCCTTTAGGTTCATGTAATGGAAAGGAAAACCTATGAAAAAAATCTCATAATAATAGTAATAGTGCGCATATTAAACTGGGATGGCTAGAGTGTCTAGATGGCAAGATGTCATTAATGGTATTAGGTATTGTATTTGGGATGGAATTTGGGGAGTTTGTGTGCTTATCTTTGGCAAGAGAGTCAAACAATGGGTGTTGGGTCTACCACCTAACAAAACACAACTCTTTTATGGAGTATATCTATTCCCTACAAAGAAATCCAAACAATGATTATTAACTCTATTATGTGGTGAATTAAATTGTTGTGTAAATGCAAAGTGATATTTATGATATAATAACTTGTCACATTTAAAAGTTTTAGTATGATCATTATCTATGATTACATTTTCAAATTAATCTTTAATTTTATTTATATCTCTTATTATTTTTTATGGCTTTGAATTAATTTCCAATCAAATGACATAAATATTATAGTATATAGGTATATATAAAACTTTTGTTCTATTTTTTTATATATATAAAAATATATTTTAATAAAATTACACAATTAAGTTATTTTATATATTATATATATATATTTATATTATATATATATTTTATCTTATTTGTCTTTTTTATTATTGTCTTTTATAATGTTAAAATTTATTTTTTATCACATTTAATAATATTAATTAAAAAATAAAAGACAACTCTTTAACTATCGTTTTTATTATTGACTACTCCCTTATATGATATATGTTTAATGAAATTGTTATATTAAATATTTTTGTATTTTAAAATCATAATATGTAAAATTTAATTTATTATTATTTTTATTATTTTCAAATTAAAAAATAATTTAATTATAATTTTTTTTATTTTATTTTAAGTAGTGGATTTATATTGTGATTATTTCTGCGATAGAAAAAAATGTCCATTACCATTATAATTTACTTAATATTATTACCATATTTTAATATGAGAATAATTAATTAAAAAAATCATAATATTTTATATATAACATATTTTGTATTTATTTACTCAAAAATATTAGATAAATTATCAATCATTAAAAAAAATTCCAGTGACAATAAGAGCCATAACATTGATGATTCACCATGTTCTAGCTATAAACATGTAAGACTCATATTTATATTTGTTTACCCAAAACTCATTCATTTTTTACTTATGTTAGAGGTTAAGAAGGTGATATTTTACTTTTTATTTTTGCTGGAGGTTAAGAAGGAATGTGATATTTTAATTGCTCTTAGTGAAAATTGGATTTAAAAATTATATTCATTTTATTTATAAGAGATAACCAAAATTCGATTTTAATATAATTTTTAATAAAATATTTTTTAATTACTTAACTATACATTGGGGATTACATAAGTTTTTTTCTCTTCAGTATTATTTACAAATTCATGAACTAAATTATTGTAAGAAGAATACAACGATAGTAAGCAATTATGGGTCTTTCTTCCATTCCATCCTTCTTTTAAACACTTTTTTAATCATAATTTTTAATATTTATTTAAAAACGTTTAAAATATTACACTTTCCATTCTAGTATACTAGAGAGGTAACATAATGTAATGTCCTATAAAAATATGATGAAATAAAATAAAATACAGTTATTTACTAAAATAAAACTGAGGTAAAATAGTCAACTTACCATTCCTATTTTTGTATTATGTAAACAATTGACTATGGTGAAAGTCCATGGTTTTTATCATGATATATTTCTATAATGTAGTCTATTTAAAGTCATAAAATTCCAATAAATTTTCCATAGATAAAAATAACCAAAGGTTAATTTGTTGTGCCAAATTTAAGATTTGAATCTTTTTGTGTGAGAGCTATATAAACACAAAAAATTCACGAAGTGACTAGGGATCACTAAGGGATTAGGACCTTGACTTGTCAATTTCACATGTAGCTATTATTAGTAAAGATTAGAATTTCTTGTAGAACACCAAAATCGTGGTTTATACATTGGGCTATTTCATATGAATCATATTTTTTGAAATGCATTTTACATTTGTAACTTTATTATGCTACGATTAATTATATTTTGTATAAATAAAAATTTCTTATATTGGCAAGGCTTATTTATAATTTTTTGATCACTGTATAAGTAAATATATGACCATATATTAACCTACCATTGAGATCCATTACATGGCCAATCTAAGTCCATGATCAATAACAACAGTAACGTGAGTGTCACTCTCTACCACACTGAATGGTGTTGGCTTGTTTGATGATTGGATAGGTAAAGATATGACCCAACATTGAGATACATAACATGTTTGGTCAATCTAAGTCAATAATCAATAACAACAGTAACATGGCTATCACTAGTTACCACTCTAAATCACTGGATAGATAGAGATATGAAAATCAATATCAGGGGCTTCGTAGGAGTATTTTGGATTGGAATTGGAACATGTTCGTGGCTTAGTACATGTGGAAATTGACCTCATGGTAATTTTATCATCTCAGATTTTCAGATTTAGGTGGCGCTCTTGACTATTCAACAAATCTAATATTAAATTTTATCTACATCTAAGTGACTATATACATATACATACATACATACATACATACATACATACATACATACATACATACATACATACATACATACATACATACATATATATATATATATATATGCCATAATCTATATCA
>APFE031752374.1:156486-171776 GCA_000404065.3 Pinus taeda | reverse complement strand
CTTACTAGGCGTTTGCATTTTCTTTCCTTGGGGCATCAGTTACCGATAATAATGCTCTATTATGCCCTTTGAATTCCTTCAAAATAAAATTTCAAACCAAGCTTAAGCAAAAATTTAAGAAAATCTACACAACTTTTTTCACTTTGTAGGAGCTTGATATTGCCTCTGATGTATCTCTGTACTTTCCGATCATCTAGTTCTGAATTTGTGATCTGTAGTAGCCCTCTGTGTCCTCTTTCCAATGCCACAAGTCTGACCCAAATTGGATTCTCCAAGGAAGAGTTATGCGAAATCTCCCACAGTGACTTGATTATAGACTAGTTCAGTAGAGCGAACTTGAACGACATGCCACGAGTCACTGTTTCGACCTTTGGATCTGAAAAATTCCCACATGAAACTACAGTCCGTCCTCTTTCTGTACCTTCTTACGCAATTTCAATCCGATGCTCAGAGAAAGAGTTATGACGATTTTCCCCAGGTCACCTGTTTTGAATGTAATTCAGGAGTCTGCAAAAATATCAACTTCCTCAGATCATATCTCCGCAAATATCACGCAAAAATATCTGAAATTCGGACCCAAGGTTCAGTGCGATTTCTTCGCAAACGGGTTTTTTTTGCGGCTTCTGAAACGTCACAGAAAAAAAAAGTTATAGCGAAAATGCCACGATGACCTGTTTGGAGCAGCGAAACCCTAGAATCCAAAGCTCTGATACCAAATGTTATGAAACCAGCTCAAGAAAAGATAGAAAAGTAGATCAACGCCTTAGAATTCAGCCTCTTCGAGGGGGCAAGCTCCTTTACATTACATAAATGAACAATTCTTGGATGATTAAAAATGAAAAGACCTCCTTTCTATATATAGGAGTCTAAGGGGCCATAACATAATCAGAGGCGACATAACAATAATAATGTAAGGGCACAATAATAACAATGGTGGGCTTCTATGGGGCACAATAGTGACAATATGGGCACTACATGGGTACATAAATATAATAAGGGGGTTGTACTAATAACAATAAGGGGTTACACTAGTAGTATAGTTGCCTAACATTCTGGCATCTATTGTTGCATGAATTCAGACGAGAAAATAGATAAAATGGATGAAAACAGGAAATAACACACTGTAATACTTAAAAGGGGGAATCACCACTACTCCAGTGATATTCTGCAAGATCTATGTAACTAAGTGATACAGTCTCACAAAAATATCATCCTTTCTTTGCATATTTCAGAGCCTTTATTCAGTGTTGCTACCCCCTATTTATAAGAAGAGGGGGTGTGTTATCAATCATGATACAGTATAAAATATCCCTGGGCCAAGTCTCGACTGTCAAATCAGCTTGTTGTCTCAACTAGGGAAAGAAAGCACATCACAAGATCACAAAATAGATGAAACATTAATGCAATATCTCTGTGCCCCTCCCTGTAATTACTTTGGCTTCAGGATGCATCTAGTTCATGGTATCGTCTCATGTGCTTCTCAGCTAACTCTTGTCATTTCTTCCTTTAGTGCCTTTAGCGCCGACCTTGGATGCAGGTCACAAAGAGCTATTTCTAAGTCCACCCATACTTGGTTTTGAATGCTCCCTCTTCTTGATTTACTGCTACAGCTGCTTTTGGCATCGGCCCTATGATCTCTGCCTTTAAATTCCTATTGAAGACAATCAGCACCCTAATCTGGCCTGGGGTTTCGTATTAAAGTGTAACAGAGAAGACACTTAGGCACGGGCTTTTATCTTTGAAACAGGCAAAACGGGCGTTTTTTTTATTTCCCACTTAGCCCCCCTTATTATAGCTCCTTTTGTAATTTTCCTCATAGGACCGGGGGCTAGAACTAGGGACTTATCCCTTCAGGCGCTAAGGCTTTCAATAGTTGTGCAGGGGCCTTTTTCCTTTTAGAACTTTAATCACCTTTGATTGCCCCTTATACCGCATTGATCGATATCCCGAACGTGAAATCTTTATGAAATAGACCATAATAACTTATCGCATCTGGGGGTCCTCTTTCCTTATCACAAACATAGCTGAGAAGGAGTATCGGCGGAAGAATAAGCCTTCGCTTCGTGAGATCGCCAATCGCCGATCTCGGGTTGACGTCATCATTGCCATGTGTCATCCTGCGAGTTGTGACACATGTCACCCAGAATGGCCCCATTTAACCCCTAAAAACACCGAAACTAAGTGACATGTTTCCACCCATACTTCCACGTTAGCATCCATACTGCCACATCTGATGACATCAGCTGCCATCTCAGCTCTGAGGACCAATTATATGCCTCTACTTGGCCCCCTAGGGGAGAGAGAAAAAGGCCTGCTTGGCCCTATTTTCTCATGCATTTCCTTTGTAAATGAATTTCGGCCCTCCCCGACGATTTAACGTTATATCGCAAATCGGCGATAACGCAAGGTTTTGGAGTGTGCGGGACTGTGATGTTGCGAGATTGTGAGACTACAGGACTACGAAACTGCGGTACTACAGGATCGCAGGACTGCATGACTGCAAAACTGCAGTACTGCGAGATGCGGGATCGCGGGGCTGTGGGATACAGGGTTGCGGGACTAAGATGTGCGAGACTACGATGTGCAGGACTGCGATATGCGAGACTGCGAGATGGCCAATTTCCGTACCGCCACTTGGAGGAGACAAAAAGGGGCTGACCGACCTTGGTTTTTCATAGAATTTCTTTGTTAATTTCTTTCGATGTTCCTCGACGCTTTTACATTGTATCGCAGAATCGGCCCACGGTCTTGGAATGAAATCCCCACCGATCGTCGATTTCCTGGACATTTTCAATATGTTGATGTGCCGATGCCACATGGAGAAGAGAGAAGGGGGCTGCTCGGTCTTATTTTTGTTCCGCATTTCATTCGTAAGTGATTCTCAGCCTCCCCCGGTGATGTAACACTACATCACACAATCGGCCCCCGGCAAGTTTTTTAAAGTGGTATCCCTTTGCTCTGCCAATATGTCGATCGTCGATATTGCAAGACGTTTTATGCCCAGGGCCCCCGAGTGCCAATATGTCGATAAATGCTCCACTCCAACCCACCGACTGCTGATATGCGATAGCAGCAGGTCGTTATTTTTTGCACCTCGTCAGTATCCCTTGCCTGCCAGAAAGCCCGATCTGTGATTGCGATTTGTCTTCATCCCTTAGTGTTTTTTCTTTGTTTTCTCGGCCATTCAAAGGTAATCTTGAATATGATCTAACTTCTGATCCAGGAGTCCTTTTTTGGACTTCTATACACCATTCGAAAGCTCATTCCGAGCACTATGCAATGGCGAGGGTCTAATCAAGCTCTGGTTACTTCTGTGGCTCAGGAAATGGCTTCGAAGAAGTCTAATATTATGTATCCTGGACAACTAATCATTTGCAAAGCAGTGAGTGACAACATTGGATCCACCTAGGGATAGTGGCTTGTTGGAAAGGTGCTGAGAACCTGCACACTGCAAACTACTCCTTTGGGCATGGAGTCACTTCTAATCAAAAGATAACTTTCATGAAAGTGGAATTTTTTACATAAAATGGAAATTCAAATAACAATTGCAATACACACACCAGATATTTACAATGAATGTAACACAGGTTCTTCTAATTTTGAAAATAAAATTTGAGGAACTAACCATTTACCGGCAGTTCCAACAATTCACCATCCAATTTTTCAAGCAGATTTGTGTTATTCCCTTTCTCTTCTGCAATTCTGAAGGGGCCAAACCATAGTGGATCGAATTTTCCATGTTTTCCTTTGTCTTCCCGTCAAACATCCCACCTGAGAACTAAATCTCTGGGCTGAAGAAGTTTGTTCTTGGCCTCCTTGTCAAACAGAGATTTCATCTTTTGTTGGTAATTGGACAGTTTGGCCTCCACCTATTCTCTGTTTTCCTGAATCTCAACCAGCTGATTTATCCTCCTTGTCAAGTTGCTTGGCTCTTCCTCGGCTTCTTGTAGCAACCTTGCTACTGGTATTTCTAGTTGGATCGGGAAGACAACAGCCTTGCCATACACTAGCTCAAAATGAGATTTTCAAATGGATTGTTTAGGAGTTACTCGGTTGGCCCATAGGGAAAACTTTAGTTGGGAGTCCCAATTCCTTTGATTTTCAGTGAAGGTCTTCTTCAGCACCCTTAGCACAGCTTTGTTTGAGGACTCAGCTAAGCCATTGCCTTGGGGGTAGTATGTAGTGGAGTGCCCAATGGTGATATTGTATTTATGGAAGAAGCTGGTGAACTTGGCAGATTTGAAAACCTGAGCATTATCAGTGATGATTTTGAAAAGGCAACCAAATCAGGATAGTATGTTCTCCTCCATGAATTTTATCACCACTGAGTCTGTAGAATTTCTAGTTGGGATGGCCTCTACCCACTTGGTGAAATAGTCAATGGTTGTTAATATCCATTTGTGCTGGCCACTGGATGGTGGATTGATCTCCCCTATGAGGTTCAGTCCCCAATGTCTAAAGGGTTCCTCCACGTGCACAGGAATCAGGGGCAGAGGAGAAAACTTATGTCTTTCAGCAAGTAGTTGGCATTTCTGACACATCCTGACTCTGGAATGAACATCCCCAAACAACGTAGGCCAATAAAATACAGCCTTGAGGATTTGTGTGTCATGGTCTTCCAATTGTAATTCCCTTCACAGACTCTTTCATGACACTCCCCAATCACTTTATGGGTCTCTCCTTCTACCAAACATAGCAACAATACCCCCACAGGGTCCTTCCAGTAGAGTAAGCCATTGGATATGATATATTTGTGCACTTGCAATCTCAGGCTTCGGTATTTGAATGTATCCAGCCCCAATAGGCACCTTAGGAATAAGAGGTAATGAACAATGTTCTTATACCAAGGTGATCCCTTGTATTTGGCATATATTTTATGCTCATATGTTTTAATACTGCTATGGTGATCGTCTAGTCTGCCTTCCTCTGTGATCAGATTTATCCCTAGTGCCTGGTTGTTGGATTCGGATAAAACCTTGGCCAGCCCCTGGATTTTAATGAGCTTGGTGGGATTTATTTCTAACTTGTATTCTTGTATTTTCGCTATCCACCTGCCCCTCTTTCCTTTGTTTTCTCCTTGCATGAGGATGTCCTTGACTGTTGTCGTTGGGACAAACATTGTGATTTTCTATTGCAACACATACGTGTGAATTTCGTTCAGAGCCTTTACCAATGCATAGGCTTGTTTCTCCAATATATTATATCTTAGCTCAGTGTCCCTTAGGACTTGGCTGAAGAACTCGATGGGATGCTCATAACCTGCTTTATTTTTCTACAGCAGCACTGCAGTGATGGTATGTGGAGAGGCGAAAGAAAAGATGTAGAAAGGCACTGAATAGTTTGGGCTAGCTAACATTGGGGCTTTAGCCAAAGCTTTTTTTATTCTTCTAAAAGAATCATGGGGGACAAGGCCCCACTTGAATTCATTTCCCTTCTTGAGAATGTCTGTAATACCCTTGACAATCTATGCATAGTTGGGTATAAATCGCCTTAAGAAATTAATTCTCCCCAATAAGGCTTGGACTTCTTTCTTATTCCTGGGCATAGGAATGTGGTTGATGGCTTCAACTCGTTTAGGATCGATCTTCACACCCTTCTGTGCTACTATATGTCCTAGTAGCTTCCCCTCAATTAGGGTGAACTGAGATTTCGTAGGAGAGACCATATATCATGCACTTCTCAAAAGTGAGTTTTAAGTGGAGGATGTATTCCTCCTCAGTATTGGAAAAGATTGTGATATCATCCAAGTAGACCACCATGAATTTTTCTTTCTCCCCCATGAAATCTATTTCCATGGCTCTCTGAAATGTGGCCCTTGCATTTATCAACCCAAAAGGCATGCGAGCATACATGAATGTTCCCCACAGGGTGGTGAAAGCGGTCTTTTCCTGATTCTCGAGATGAACTGCCACTTGGTTGTATCAAGAGAACCTGTCCACCATGGACACTCTAGATTAACCAACCACCTCTTGTAATATATTATCCATCTTGGCCAGCGGATAGCTATTTTTCAAAGGCTGCCTGTTTAGATTCTGGAAGTCTACACGTAGCCTTATCTCTTTGTTCTTTTTCAGGACTGGGACCAAATTCACTACCCACTCAGAGTATCTTAAAGGTACTATGATATTTTCCTGGAGCAGCTTCCTCACCTCCCTTTCAATGGAGGGGAGTAAGAGTGGATTTATTTGTCTGAGTTTCTGCTTGCAGGGTTTCATTCCGCTTTTCAAAGGAATCTTATGTTGTATTATGTTAGTATCAAACTTTTTCAAATCATCCTTAGACCAAACAAAAACATATTTTTAGGTTTTGAAAAGATAAAAATACCTTTGTTTGTAATGCAAGGGGATTCCTTTTGATAGCTTGATCATCTGGGGGTCCTCCTCTAAACCAATGTTGCAATCTTGTACTTAATCATCCATCTTAGGAGCCATTTGTTTGGCGGCTATGTCATCTTTATTAAAAATGATTTCTAGTGGGACAAGTTCGCGAGGGATAGTATTCCCTTTCAGTTGCAAAATTTTGTGCCCAGCCACTGCGTATTTCCATGAAGTGGATTCTTGATCTGATTCTTCTTCTTCTTCTTCTTCTTCTTCTTCTTCTTCTTGATCGATGGTGGAGTTAGAAAACTCCCCAAGGACTTCTATGAATCGTTTCACATGCTCTTCATCTTCGAACACCTTCCAATGCTTGATGTTATCAGGTATGGAGGGTCTACACCTGACTTCCACCTCATATATGAGGAGAGGATTTTGAGGGGAGCTAAAAGTGCTTGCAACTACAACAAGGGAGTCAATCATTTTGTTTCTGTCTCTCAGTAGATATTGGATATTAAAATCCAAGAAGAAGTTTTCAATTAAATCCCACACTTCATTGCAGGTCCTCAGTCTCGGGTCATTGGCATGGCATTGATTTCTTATTTGTCTTATGACCAACTCATAGTCTCCATAAACTGTTAGACATTCAATATTCATATTTTTTGCAGTCTATAACCCAAGGAGCAGTGCTTCATACTCTACCACGTTGTTAGTTGCATTGAACTCCAACTTGAATGAGAGGGGTATTAGGTGGCCCTTAGGAGATACCAACAATACTCCTGCCCATTTCCCTCTTTTGAATTGGCTCCATCAAAATATAATTTCCATACTTTGCTTTCACTTGCGTGCTGATGTTCTAACTTCCATGTTAGGTGGACTAATGTTTCTTCTAAGATAGACTCATCTTCTTATAGGAGTATACATGAGAGGTCACTTTCTTTTCCATACCCTGGGGAATTTTTTTAGCCTTTAGCTAAGGCCACAGTTTTTATAAACTTGGATTCTCTATATAACCTCCTTTGTTCTCCTCCAAAGGTGGGAATGGTGGCATAAGTTAGATCCAACTTGATAGAGCCCCCCACCTTAGAACCCCAAGATCTAGATAGAAGCATGCCAAAACAATGGGGTATATCTACCACTACTATGTCCATTACCATGCTCTTCACCGAGATTTGAGCTAGGTTCACCACCAGATCCTTTATCATTCCCAAACGTTTGACCCTCTTGGAGTCAAAGTAGTATAGGTCCTTGTAGGGCCTATTGATCTACAAGCCAAGTTGTTCCATTACTTCCAATGGCATGAGGTTGTGGAAGGCTCCGGAGTCCAACATGAAACTATGAAAAAGAAGGTCATGGATTCCCAGAGTCACATATAAAGGTGCAATAGAAGGATCAAGTTCTTCCACATGCGGCCCAAAGACCACCATTGGCCTCTCTTCCTAAAGATTTAGAGAATCATGGGTGGGTGATAAGACTTATGGATGCACGAATTGAGATACCTGAGCTTTATAGGTAGGTTGCTTCAGAAGCTCAGTCAATGGAACAAAAATCTTTACCTTTTCAAGCTCCTTTTGAAGGCTGAATGTAGAATGGGTCTTTTCTTTACCTTCTGGCTCTACTTCTCCTTCACTACCATCGGTATTTTTTTGCAAAACAGGTGCCTCCTTTTTTGTGTGCCCCTCTCAGCTATTTCTTTCCTTATTCAAGGGACTTTTACCTTGGCAGGGTCAGGATTCAGCTTAACTTTCCCTTTTTCTAGTACTGAGGAGATAATTTGGGGGGCATTTGCTTCTTGTTGTTCTGGCTCCCTTGACCTCTTTCTTGAAGATCTTAGATCATACCTTTGGTGTAGTTGTTCTTGCATGAAATTTGCAAATTGTTTACAATAATAATCTATATATTCCTCCTTTGTTGTTGTTTCTCTATCATGACTGGCCTCCTCGTGAGCCATATTTCCATCTTCTTCTTAAGAGAAAGTAGATTATAAGTTTCCCTGCATCTCCTTTGTATCTGACCATTGTTCATCGAGATCATCTTCTAAAAATAGAGGATGAGGGATCTGATCTGGCTGTTCCTTTCTTTCCCTTGGCAGTATCTGTAATGGAGGACTTCTATATTGTGGGTTATATCCCTGGTTGTTGCCTTGAGAATTTTGTTTGGAGAGACTCTTGTTCTCAATTTCGAGCTTTCCAACCTTATGTGACAAACTCCTTATGAGTTTATCGAGCTCCTCCAAGTTCAGGTCTGGTGATTCTCTTGTTTGAACAGAGGAGGAAGCTTCTTCTTTACCTCTTCTATTCCCAGTGGTTTGATGCTTTCCACTTGACTTCCCTATTGAGGAAAAAATTGCTTCTACTTCAACAGCATCGCCTTGGAGTTGATCTAAATTAGGAGACTTCCTTTCTCTTAATGTAAAACCAAAGTTGTATTCAAAGGCTCCTAAGTAAGCTACACAAATAGTAGCTAGAGGAGGCTTTATCTCAGCAAGCAAGTTGTTATATTTCTTATTGCACCTCTTATTAAATTTTGAGATATCCTCCTTTGGCTTCTTCCTGATGGCATTGAACTCTGTGAGGAGGTACTCATGATTTCTATTCTCACCCCACTTTTGTGTGAAAGAGGTTTCAAGTTCCTCCCAAGTGGTGATGGAGGCATTTGGTAGGGCTTTAAACCATTTTCTGCCTTCTCCATCAAGGGACTGTACAAAAAGTCTAAGGGCCACATCCAGCTATTCTACATTTAGGTTCTCATCAAAAGCATAGAAGGCCTGAAGGTGTTTCTGAGCAGAATTTTCATCTTCCCCATTAAACCTAGGCAGAAGCTTTAAGTAGTCCTCGGGCATAACACTTAGGGGCTAAGGTAAATCACGAGGTGCATACTTATTTAGAAAAAAATCCTGGAAGAGCCATCCGAATTAAAGGAGGGGGATGAATATTTCTCTGAGGAACTTGGGTTGAAACCACAGGGTTTTGAGTGGTTGGACTGGAAGTATGGTATGTCAAGATCTTAGGAGCCAATCCTGAATAGTGAGCAATAGTGGGATGAGAATTGGAGGAGGAAGTTGCAAAAGCTGGTGAGATCTTAACACAGGTAGGTGGAGTTTTCTCTTTCCAAAATTTCTTGAAAATTAATTTTTCAAGGTTAGATAAAAATGGGCCTTTTTGCTGAGAGGTGTATGAGCGAGTATGAGGCCTTTTAAAAGCCAAGGTGATGAATGATAATGAGGGGGTTGTGTAGTCACCAAGGTGATGTGAATGAAATCAAAATAGACTTCGCTCACCTACACGAAGGGTGCTCAATTTTTTGTATCCCAGGGGAAAAATCCTTCAATGCGTTCCTTGGCAACAGTGCCAGAAGATGCTGTTGCTCCCAGAGACAACCTTAGATTTCTTACAAGACCAGTGCCTAGGTACATCTAGATCGGTGTTTCTTAAATGATTCTCAAGCAGGAGGAGACATCAACCATGTTCTATACACATATATAAGAGGCATGAGTTGGTTCTTTCATCCAAAGATACAAGTTGTAACAGCCCCGAAATAACAACACATAATTAATTAGATTAATCAAGCAATTTATAATCAACACACAATTTATCAACTAGTTAACATTAAATTTCAAAAGAAAATGTGAGTAGAGACAACTTACCTGTGGAACGCTAGTTGAATTCTTCTAACTGCAACAAAGTCTTCGGGACGACTCTCCACCCAACTGTAGGCTCAATTGCACAAAATCTTGCTACAACTGGCCACCCTCGAGCCCTCAATCAACGTACTACTACCAGGGTATCCTTTGTCTCACAACACTATTCTCCCAAGAGAATGGATGGTGGAATCATGGAATGATGGAATGCCTCTCATTTCCTCACCATCTTATTAAATAGAGCAAAAATTGGAAGGGGAACCACATGCACACACTCCATGTGTCAACATGCAACTTTCTGCTTTCTTGTTTTATTCTTTTGTTTTTACTTTTTGATAGCTTTATTGATTTTACTGCTTTCTTGTTTTTATTCTTTTTGTTTTTATTTTTTGATAGCTTAACTAATTTTTACTATTTTTCTGTTTATTCTTATTTTATTTATGTAATTAATTTATTAATTTATTATTTATTTACTATTACTATTTTTATTTATTGTTATTATTTATTTATTATTATTATTATTTATTATTTTTATTATTTATTATTTATTATTAAGGGACATTACACAAGTCAAATATTTCAGTATTTCTACACATACATAGTTCCCATAAATATAATAGAAAATAGTGGAGGTCGAGCACTTCAAAGGCTTACAGTTTAATAAGCTTTGTGGAATAAACGAGAGAAGACAAAGAGAAGGGATAACTTAAAATGTAGAGCTCAAAGCACCAAGAATTCTACATTAAAAATATAGAGCCTGAAACCATGAGATTCGCTACAATTATCTGAGTTACAGGTAGATATAATGGACAAAAAAAATGTATGTTATGATTCATGTAGTGCAATTTAAAGATATAATTTCAACCCACCAAACATGCATGTGCATTAATATCTCAATGCAAATGAATCTGTAGGCAAGTATGAAATATTTTGGCATCTATTGTTGCATGAATTCAGAGGAGAAAATAGACAAAATGGACGAAAACAGGAAATAACACATTGTAATACTTAAAAGGGGGAATCACCAATACTCCTGTGATATTCTGCAAGATCTATGTAAGTAAGTGATACAGTCTCACAAAAATATTAGCCTTTCTTTGCATATTTCAGAACCTGTATTCATTGTTGCTACCCCCTATTTATAAGAAGAGGGGGTGTGTTATCAATCATGATATAGTAGAAAATATCCCTGATCCAAGTCTCAGTTGTCAGATCAGCTTGTTGTCTCGGCCAGGGAAGGCTCTGTGTCTAAAAAACATCAAAAAAATAGTAATTGCCTCATAAAAAAAAGCACATCACAAGATCACAAAATAGATGAAACATTAATGCAATATCTCATGCCCCTCCCTGTAATTACTTCGGCTTCGAGCTGCATCTAGTTCATGGTATGGTCCCCTGTGTTGCTCAACTAACTCTTTTCATTTCTACCCTTAGTGCCTTCGGCACCGACCTTGGAGGCTGGTCACAAAGAGTCATTTCTGAGTCCACCCATACTTGGTTTTGAATGTTCCCTCTTCTTGATTTACTACTACAGCTGCTTTTAGTGCCGACCCTATCATTTCTACCTTTAAAGTCCTATTGAACATAGTTGGCACCCTGATCTGGCCTGGGGTTGTGTATTACAATGTAACAAACATGACTCTCAAGTGAGGGCTTTTATCTCTAAAATAGGCAAAACAGACACATTTTTTATTTCCCCCTTATCCCCCTTATTACAACCCCTTTTGTAATTTTCCTCATAGGACTGGAGGCTGGAGCCAGGGGCTTAGTCCTTCAGGCGCTAAGAATTTCAATAGTTGTGCGAGGGCCTTTTTCCTTTTTATAACTTAGATCACCTTTGATTTCCCCTTACATTGCATCGGCCAATATCCTAGACGTGAAATCTTCATGAAATAGATCGCAATAACTTATCGCATCTGGGGGTCCACTTTCCTTATCGCAATCGCAGCCAGGGAGCAGTATCGATAGAAGAATAAGCCTTTGCTTCGTGCGAACACCAATCGCCAATCCTGGGGTGAAGTCATCACTGCCACGTGTCACCCTGTGAGTTGAGACACATGTCACCCGGAATGTCCCCATTTGACCCCTGAAAACACCAAAACTAAGTGACACGTGTTGATCCAAGTGGTTCCAGGGACACACACAGGACAAAGAGGGCTTATGAAAGATTGAGAATCAAATTTGTCAGAATGTTTTTGAACCAGGACCAGAGCATAGATCTCGTCATCCTGATCGAGGCAGTGTGAACGGTTCATCAATCCGATCTCGTATGAGGGAGAACAAGCCAGTCAAAGTTCTAGTCAAAGTTGGGTTGTGGGTCAGGTTTAAGTGTCCTACAATTTGACTGACCCCGGGGGATGAAACCTACCTCCCGAAATTGGTTGAAATTGTGGCCTTGTTAATTTTCCCAATATCCCTTATTTTCTAAAGGTTGGAAAATCTCCCTTATTCTTAATAAAATCGAAAAAAAAGAAATAGATATTATGGTGGTGGGCCACCACCCCCGCCACCCCCAAACTATTTCTTAGCAAAAAAATTATTGTTATAAGGCCGAAGGGCCTTAACCCCCGCCAGCCTAACCGTAACCTTAACAATAAAATAAAATTTAAGGTGGCTCGGCGGCCATCACCCCTCCGAGCCCTCCAACCTCCGACCCTCATATGGTGAACAACATAAATCCGGGTGGTGGGCAGGCCACCTTCGGTGGACCCGACCCATGCCCCACCAAACATAGAACAACGATAAGCTGAGGGTGGCGGGGCTTGAACCTGTCCCTCCAGCATGGCGAACCCGCCTCTCGGGCACCCTCACCAGCCTCACACGTCAACTCACCAACTGCCCCACGGTACATAACTGCAAACAGCGCTCCAAAATAAATGCGCCCTCCGTGCGTACAACCAAAACAACCAGCGGATAAGGGGCGCAGGCCACAAAAAAAATGTGGACCCGCAGCCCAATTTAAAACACAAAAACCATAATGTGTTAAAATAGGGAGGAGTGGGATTTGATCTCCCAACCCCTCCTCAATGATTTTCCTTACTTGCCAATACACCAACGGCTTTCATTGCAATGTATGCCCGAATTTTGATATATAAACCTCATTTGCACAGTGCATCGAGGTAGATGGAGGAACCAGGAGCGGGCATGAAAAACGAGGCACAGTTTATTTTTTTGCAGGTGGAACCATGATTGAGCAAAATTTCTAGGAGGGTAAAATTTTCGCAGTGTCCAAATTGGACAAAATTTATGTCGATCTTACACCTCTCGGTGGCACAAACCCAATGGTGCAGTTATTTTCCTGATCTGAGTAGCCAATTTGTAGAGCACCGAGAGGAGGGAATATTTGAGGAATCTAGGGGGAATCTGAAAGATTCCTTGAGCCCCAGATTTCCACTTTCTCATAATTCAAAAATTTGACAATCGATTTTGCAACTATTCGATGCCACAAATCTGATGGTCCATTCAGATTTTTCATTTTCTCATTCTATTTTTCAGCCACTTTTCTAAGTGGAGTGCAGGTGTCAGCATTCATGAGTGAGCAGTCATTTCCATGCGATTTGATGTCGTGAGATCGATGATCCGAACAACTTCAGCAGTTTGACATCCGCTTCTTTAGATGGCCCCTCGATGTGAGGTATATGCAGTGTGTTCATGTACTTCTTTTGCTATGCATTGTGCTACACAGATCCATGTTTGATGCTTGATGTGGGATCTTGTTTCTTATTCGTTTTCATGATTCCTGCTTGATGTGATGTAGAATCAGCTGTGTGATGTACTTGTTGTCATGATTCATCATGTTTTTTTCGAGATCCCTTTGTCGTCATGTGGATGGGATACTCATATTGTCACCATGCATGTTTGCATTGAGATCCCTTTTATGCCATGTTGGCGGGATGATCATCATGCATGAGTTTTGTGTCATACTGGTAGGAGTCTTTTTCTTGAGAGTTCTTGTAGCGGAATATCTCTTGGATCCACTCCTGCGTGAGGGAATTTTCCTTGTATTATAGTGACATCACCTCTTATATACATCATCACTATTGACAGCACTAAATGCAGTGGCCTACACCATATTGACATCGGGGCCCGAAGACGTAGTCCCTCCTGGACGAACTCCGTTATCAACATCTTGTTATTTCATGTGGTGATTCTTGTCATGTTCCTCTTCTTTACAGTATGCATATGAATTCCTTTATATTCTTTTAAAAATGCAATTTAACACATCATGAAATTAAAATTTCTTGGAAGGGTCCTTTGTCACACCCGTACCTGGATCAAGTGGTATCAGAGCGGTCTTTGCATTGATTTGAATTGCAAGCGTGAACAATGGCACGTGCAATGACAAAGGATGAAAAAGCGATGTATGAAACCATGCTCAAATTTTCCAAAAGGGTGGAAATAATGTATGAAACTCTTTAGAAAGAGACAGAGGAAAAGGAGCGATTGCAGCTTCAGTTGCCAGCCACGAAAGAGGCCTTGGAAGAACTGAAGCACAACAACCAAAATATTCAAATAGAGAACACTAAATTGAAGATGTTGCTGGAAATACTGAGGGGGGTGAATCAATATTTATTTTCAATTGTTATTTTTACCCATTAGATCACTTATATTTAGAACACAAAATAAACAATAAGAATAAATTCTTTTATTAATTTCTTCAATAAATTAAGTACAATATATGTAGGGATCCAACCCTAGGTGAAGACATCGATCTTCAATCTCCCAAGCTCCAACTTGTATTTTCCAAGCACCGACTTGGATTTCCAAGGCTCCAACCTTGTCAAATTTGAGGCACCAACCTCAAGGGCTCCAACCCTATATCTGGTTTAGGCTCTAACCTGGTTTCTTGAGGACTTTGATCCTCTAGGGCTCCAACCCTATCTTATCCAAGGCACCAACCTTGAGTTTAGGAGCACCAACTCCAAGGACACTAATCCTATATTTTCCAAGCACCAACTTGGACATTCCAAGGCACCAACCCCAAGGGCTCCAACCCTATAGCTTCACTTTGTCAAGGTATGTTTGGTTCTACTTCATGGATCCCAATGTCTTCTTCAAAAAGCCCTACCAATCTTCAGCTATGCCTTCACTTAGTCTCCACGTCACGTCATCAATGACCACCTTGTTCTTCACATGAAGGTGTCACCACTGCTCTTCATGTTACCCAAACAAAACTTCTTCAAGATCACCTCATAATGGCTTCAATGTAGCATGGTCTTCAATGATCTCCACAAATCTTCAATATACTGCTTCACAAAGTTCTCCAACTCTTCCCTATTTTGTTCTCAAGAGAAGACTTCAACAAGCTCTATTTGTCCAATCCCAATAAATCAACA
>APFE031752374.1:75944-143048 GCA_000404065.3 Pinus taeda | reverse complement strand
AGTTCTTTACCATTCAGCTCAATCTACTTTATGGAAAACAACTATGAGTAAGTAATATGACACTTAAATCACACTACAGTTAGTGATCTTCTGATCTCCTGCTGATATAGTCATTTGACCACAGAAAGAAATCATAAAATTGTTAAGCAGTATGACATCTAATTTAGCAGAAAAAGAAATAAACAAATAACAATTTGAAAAGGACAATGTTGAATGTAAATTGCAGTAAAATAAAGGTTAGCAGGAAGGACAAGATGATCACATATGCCAAAAGTTATTAAAGAAAATGAAAGATTGCCCGGGCTGCCTAAGAGAACCTGCAAAAAGCACTGATCAGTTTACAAAGACAAAGATATGAACAACAGAAACATAAAGCAACATATCATGTACAAACTAATGAAAAAACAAAAGCATAATGAAACTAAACAAATAATTTACAGGGATTCAGTATGTCGGGGCCCTCTGCCACTTTAGCCAATCAAATGATCACAAGACTATCTTCAGAAAGGTCTACTCATGTATTCAAATCAGCAACATATAAAATAGTGGGGTGATATAACCAGCAGCGTGCGGAAATTACATAACAGTTCAGAAATTCTATGCATTCAAAAAGTCTCTTTACAGCGTTTGAAAACACGTTATTTATAATGTAAAAATTCTACAGTTAACTAATCAACTACTTATGCTATTAACTGCGTGCCAAAGACACGTAGATCTCATGAGCCGAGATCTAGTGTAACTGTCGTTGTGCTTCTTAAATCCTGGAGTGGTTGGCTGTTAGATTCGTTGTTCAAGAATGATCCTCAGGTGCGCTGGAGCCTCCGTGAGCTAGGAACTAGGCCACGTATCATTCGCGTGCCTTTAACAATAATGTGCCACCGTTGGACTCTTTGGTTGGCCACGTCTTTGACTTTGGTTGACCGCGGCCTCTAATGGGTGATTTGGCCGGTTTGAAGGGACACGATCCATGTACATGCCATCTGGAGCTTACCCATATAGCTCGTTCCTTCATAAGACACCTGGAGCACAGCCTTTAACAAAATGGTTGCGGAATCCTGTGCTGGCTACGGAAACCTGTGCTGGCTACGGAAATTGACAAGTTTCCTTAGCTGCATGAACAAAAGACTAAACCAAACAACAGACATCAGTATAGTTAGAAAACCATATAAACAGTCATTTTTAAACTATAATGCAATGATTCAACCACTGGATGAGTGAAGTGATTGGAGTATGAGGGTTAAGAGGGTGTGTAGGAAGGTGCAAGGTTGAGGCTCAACAAGTACCAAGGCACTAAATGACATAGAGTGTTGAAGTCGATAGGAGGAAACCTGTCGAAATGTAGGCAATGACGTGTCCTACATCAGTCGACACACAACCGGAAAAGAATGATTTTGTTTTTTGAGGAATCTTTTGAGAATTTGGGTCTAAACAAAGGAGGGCATGATGAAAGGATATGTATGATCGGTTGATAGAGGAAACAAATGGGGACCCTTGAACAATAGAAGGCACGACAATGGTTTTAACTAGAGAGCACTAGACTCATGAACACTACAGAGTGTTTAAGATACGAAGATGCAATTACATAAGGGTATATAGGCTAAAAACTCATAGGCTGGTAGGATTCATATTGAGAGGCTATCAAAATGAAGGTTTATCTGAGGGAGTGCCATGTTCAAGGGAACAATTGCTGCCAAACTATACTTTCAAATACAAAATACAGTTGTATTGTCCACTTTCCCCGTCTAATTTTTTAATGAGTCCAAATGGGTAAACTCATTGATATTTTCATGTTTAAAGAGTTTGAAAAGGATCGCAAAAAGAACGACTCTTTACCCTATCTGATTAGATTAATAAGTCCAGATAGGAAAACTCGTCGATTTTTTCATGTTTTAAGAGTCTGAAAAGTATCGTAAAAAGAACGACTCTATATCTTGTATGTGTTTTTAAAGAGTCCAAACTAGACAACTCTGTGGTCTTTCCATATTTAGAGAGTCTAAAAAGATCGTAAAGAGAGACTCCATGGTGGTCCCTTTGTCATAGTTATTAACTAGGTGAGACAAAACGTTAATAGTATACCCGGATCAGTTACTTTTCCGTCTTTTAATCTATTGAACCCGGATAAAGAGAAACCTTTTTCCAATAGATGTCGACCTCATTTTGTTACGAGTACGAGGTGACGGACTAGACTAGTGTTTTGTCGTGAATTTTTAACGAGCCCAGTAACAAAAAATTAGGGTTTTTCAGTTTAACAAGTGAGAAAAGTGCCTAAAATAATGCTCGGGTCATCTTTAGCAAGTTTAACGAGCAACAAGACATAGCTCGGGTTATCTTTAGCTAGTTTAATGAGCAACAAGATATAGCTCGGGTTTTTTTCAGTTTAAAGAGCGAGAAAAAAGTGTCTAAAAAGATTGCTCCTTTGGTCTTTTTCAGTTTATGAGCTGGAAATAGATCAAAAAAGAGTTTCTTAGAGTATTGTTACATGTATTTAACAAGTGTAATGATGAAAACTCAGATTTGTTTATTATTTTTTAAAGAGCAATAAAATATCACAAAAAGCGCTCTGACCATCGTTGCAAATATTTAACGAGCTTAAAGATGAAAACTCGGAGATGTTTATATTTTTTAAAGAGCAATAAAATATCCCTAAAAGTGCTCTATTGATCACGGTGTATGTTTAACAAGCCCCACGACAAAAAACTCAGAGATGTTTATATTTTTTATAGAGCAATAAAATATCTCCAAAAGTGCTCTATTTATCGCGATGTATGTTTGACGAGCCCCATAAGGACCGGCCCGACATTTTTTTGACGAAGAGTTCTTCCAGTGGCTCCATAGCAAGATTGTGATTGTTGATGACTATGCCTATGAAGGCATGGACTTTACCGGTGACCCAGACTTGATGCTATCGCCCAGGACCAACTGGGGTCCTCAAGGTGAGAATAATTTTGACAGTACTTAAGTATTTTTGCACTTTTGAATGTATATGTAATGTTTTTATTTCTTTAAGGTGAAATAAGAACTGACATGAAACTTTTATGCTTAACACAGATGTGGCGCTAGTACGACCTGCAGGCGAACCTCCTTATGGGCAACGAGGCGGCCAACTACTTGCTGGAGGGGGTGATGCTGACAGTCTCTGCGAGGTTCTGAGGAACCTAGAGGGTTTAACTATGGGTGTCCCCCCTTCCTATGAGGGAGATTCCCACTCATATGCATTAGCACACCGTTGGTGTACCTGAGCGATTTCTGGTTCCTCTTCGGAGGGTAGGTAGAGCTATTTTAGCTTTTCTGGAGCAATAGGCTCATTTTAGCAAGTGTTCTGGCGTAACTATATGAGTGTTTGTAGTTGGGCTTTGACCCATTTTGTACTTAAATCATCCAAGTTTGGGAATATCTTGATGTAAAAAACTGGATTTCGATCTATATATATATACATATATTTTTGGTATTTTGGTGGTGTAAATGTGTTTTTAAATGTTTTTTGTAACAAATTTTTAACTTTAGTAAATGTTTTACTTCTCATGCATGCTGCTATAAAGAATGAGACAAATGACAATCCAATACATAGTTAGCTAACGAATTAGCGATTGTATTTAATTTCTCGAGGAACATGCTCATATGTGATTATTTCAAATCGATGTTCCAAGAGTTGCACCCTTAGATAGTTATGTAACAAGGCTGGATTACAAACGTGATAATGGTTTGTCAATTGCATAACGACTTGTTGGGAGTCTAACTTGACCACTAGATTAGAGATGCCCCTTGATGACGCTTTCGTGAGAAGTGAAATGATGGACATGTTCTTGACAATATTGTTGGTGGCGGTACCAAGAACGCCCCCCCCCCCCCCCCCCCCGAAGCAAAATAGTTCCGACTCGGGCATGTATATGACCCAAGCAGCTGATGCAATGTGCCATGTGTGATGACTGGCACCATCTGCATATCCTACGTATGCTAAGGGAAATTACGACATCTAGATTGCGAGAAGAATGCATGAGACAAGTACTCCACTAAATAACAAAACAATCCAATCACATCAAAAAAGGTAAGTAAAACTTATCAATACATAAAATCACAAAGCACATGCCCAGTGCAATACTAGGCACAATACTTTTTCAGATAGAGCTCATATGTGGGCTCCTTGAGTGGGACTTCATCCCAGTCCTACAGTTCCTATGCCCCCATGGTGAGGACTTTCGTTATGACATAGGGACCTAGCCAAATGGGTCAGAGCATGCATGCCTCCTAGAGGTTATCTTTTGGATGATAGAGTGATACGAAGTCGCACTCTTGGAAGGAAAAAAACCTAACCTCTTTAGAAAATTGGGATTGTATCCGCTCCCTGTGAGCTGCGAGTGCCAAATTGGCATCTTGATGGGTTTTATCCAATTGTTTAAGGTATAGTAGGCATTCTTCTTCGGCAGTAGGGCTAGGCATGGGTTCAACGACTATTTCAAGGGAAGGGATTGGCCACCCATTTCATTTTGCCTCATCGTAAAGTTGGATCTCATGTGCGACAAATGATGGATTAAAGTTGGGCATTTCCTCGTGAGATCAAAAAAATTCATCATGGAATTCCTCATGTAGACAAGTGGAGCTTGCAGTTTCCTCAAGACTGCAATATGCTCACATGTGGGTGTTTTCCACGATGCCTATCGTGATTAAAATATCTATGTGCAATGACCTGGAAGTGTTGCCCATGTTTCCTTCTGCATCCAAAGTTTGGATGATCTCGTATGTTGAGGAAACAATTTCTGGTAAGTCAGAGGATAGGATTTCAAGAGGCATCATGTCTGAATCAGATATCAGGACACGATGGTGCCAATCCTCCCAATGTTGCTCTCCAAAACTCATAATTTCTTGAATGACTTTGTTCGTAGGTATGAGTTGATTGAATGTATCTAAAGGAGGAGTAGTTATGGGAAGGGTAGTGGTACCGTTGGCGATAGCCAACATGACCAGAGATGTGGATGTGGATTGAATGCCTTGGTAGGCTAATTCAGCTGGTGATAGCAGCATCTGGTCTCCGAATGTGTCAAGGTCTGAAGGAGCCATTAGGATCTAGGGATCGATCAGTTCATGAGGAATTGATGAAAGCATGTTGACCGATTGTGAAACCTGCGTGGCTGAAGAGGAAAACAACCCTTTAGGGAGGAAGCCTTCAATAGACCAGTAGCTAAACTGACATAACTATCAGTTCCACCTCCTACTAGGGGTACGGAGCCACTTGGTAATGGTGAATAATCGAGGGTGTAGAAAGACAACTGATCCACTATAATGACCTTTCCATCCAATGGAAATAGGATGATACAAAATACCGTGGATACGATGGCCGTCATGGCATGTCCAACTGCGACCCAGCAACATATTATAGTCGAGTTTCTTGTCCATGACTTCTACGTCCACCGTTATTGTTTACCCATACAATGTGATGGGAAAACTAGCTAGGTATCCTTTTGGGACAAAGGTGTGGCTGTCGAAAGCTTTAAGGGAGTTTGAGGGCGGGGATAGGGTTGGGGAATCTAGGGCGAGCCAACATGAAGCCGACATGATGCAGGTTGAAGCACCTTCATCGATGACAGTTCAGTGTATACCTTTACCTTACGAAGTGATATGCACTTGAAATGCAAGCTGGTGGGAAAGGGGAGGTTTACACTTGTCCATGTTGAGAATAGAAAGCATGGAATCCATAGGTTCAATACCTCCGATAAACGAAAGCAAAGCTTTTCGTTGGCTAGGGAATGTTTGTAATACTTTGAGCACTGACATAGCCGATGGAACTTGCGCCAAATCCTCTACGATATTGTAGTGTTGGGAGGCATGTGCAGATGTATTGTGGGTTGTGCATCAAAGTGCCCCCTTGTGGGGTTGAATTACAAACTCCTCAACGACCTTTCGATATGCAAATTGTTGGGCGGAGATGGGTTTTGACCTGAGGATGGTTCTGCTGCCAGAGCGACAAGAGCTCCATAAGATTTGGCTCTTGTGGCGAGTTCTACCATTTTAAATGTGTAAACAGTGGAACTTCCTTCACTAGCTGAAGGATGTTGTGAATCGTCACTGCCCCTTGGTGTGGTTTGCGGTTGGTTGGCAATGAGCTGTTTCTGCTGTTGTGTAGGAAAATGATTTCTAAGGACAACAGGTGCCTTACCAGAATCTCTTTTGGAAAGGTAATCTGTGCATTCTTGAAGACGTGGACAACGCCAGGTTACGCGGTCTTCAAGACAGAGTTTGCATGGATATCTGGTGCCTTTATCCTTTTCCTCATCAATAGGGACAACGGCCTTCTATTTTGAGTTGGGCTGCTTGGATGACTGCTCTTCAAAAGGAGCGGTCTTGTTCTTATTCTTCTCGTTCTTGCCACTAGATTTTTGTGTAGACTACACAGAGTTTATCGCAGAGGCAGGAAGAGCAGTCGCTTTGGTAGAGGGGTCCACTGCCAGCTTGGAAATGGAACCACTGAGTTGTTTTAAAACAACCCTAGAGGTTGCATCGACAATCCCGTCGGCGTGTGCTCCAGGGTGCTGAGTGGTGGAAGCATTGGGGTTACTAGGAGAATTGGGGATGATGTTGTAAAGAGTGCCAGACTATGAATAAATCAAATCTAAGTGTTGGGCATGACATATGGATTGGTCTTTTGTGGTCGCACCACCTAGAGTGACATCTCTAGCAATTTGTGGGAGTAAGGACTTACAGAACCAGTCCGTTAAGAGAAAATCAGGGATGGGAGCTTTGACCAACCTCTACCTACATCTCCATTCATGAATTTGATCAGAGATGTGGGTGGTAGTATCCTGACAAAATGAAGTAAGGATATTTGCCCATGTCTCATAGTGGATAGGTAATTGAAAGTGCTTTAAGAACTCCATCACTAAAGCGTCAAAGGTTTTTGCTAACATGCGTGGAAACTCAATATACCAGTTCGCGGCATTGCCAATGAGGGTGCAGGGAAAAAGATGTAACCAGACACTATCATCCACCATAGAGTTAGAAACACACTAGAGATGGTGGGTGGTGATATGGGTGCCCAAATCCTCCCCTTGTTTTCCGTCAAACTTTGGAATGTCCGTCGGTATCTTATGCGGGATCGATGGCCATTGTAAGTTGTGGTAGATGTGGTCGTTTGTCAATTTGTATAGTTCTAGAAAGGCAGAGAGTTGGGTGCTCCTGATTTGGACCATGGTGATGATGGATGACCTGAGGAGCTCTATGCTCCTCCCATTGTTTGGTTCCCCATAGTGTACATGGGTTGCATGGTGTAGTAGTTGTTTTGCGGTATGGTGTTGTAGAGTGGATTTCCATGAGAATTTTGATACTAGGGTATGAAATTTCCCCCAGTATAAGCGGTGCCCCCTTGACTCATTTGAGTCTGTGAGTACGGTGCCCCCATGGATTGGTTGGGAATCCCTTGTGGATTCCCAATCGACACAGAACTAACCATATGGCTTTGATTGACAGAGGGAACACTCATGTCAATCAGCGACTATCCATGCATGCTTGGGAACGGAGGGAGGACTCTAACATTCCCCACTGGCATGTGCATATTTGGAACCCCCCCAGATATTTGAATCTGGGGGTTGGAACTGAACATTGGCAGTCGACCTTATTGTTGGTAAACTGGAACCGCACCCATAGTGCCGCATTAAGTGTTATATGGAGCACTATATGTGGCACTAGTTGAAGGTATGCATTGTGGCACCATAGGAGTGAAACCTGGCATATACTGGGTTCCACTTATAGAGGGTGTTATGCGAGTTGTTGTACCTGGGACAAACGGGATAGCGGGATTCCACATTACCGGTGTTGTGATGACCGTCGATTGGGGAAGTGGTAGAGGACCAACAGTGTCTCTAAAATTCCACAACCCTTGAGTCGTCGACTGGATAGATGGGAAAGTTCCACCTACTGAAGAAAGAAGTACAGGTACCACGGGAACCACGATAGGATCCGATAGATTTGTGAGTGGAGTGTTAAAGTAAGGAAGGAATCCTTCCATGAAGAAATCCTCCGACAAACGAGAATCATCGGTGGTCCACACAGATCCCGTGTGAGATTTAGGAGACTGATTTCTCGAAGATGAGGAATTTGAGTCAATGGAACTCGGCGGATCTTCCAAAATGAGTGGAGGAAGTCCTAACAATCATCTGGAGTGATGATGAGGGCCAGATGTAGCCACGATGACCGTTAAGTTTTATCAAATAGATTTTAATGTGATATTCTTTAAAGTCTCAAACATGATAGCACTCAGGTACATAAAAATAAAAAATACAATAAATATATCAATCAGCAAACAAAGGGAAATTACCTCGTCTGATAAACAATGATCACTGGAGATGAAACCCAGTCTCTCAATGAATAACAAAGAAGGATGGCCAAATGTACAGTTACAGTTACCTTTGAGCTTCACCCAAACCTTAGATTGAGGGGCCAAGTACTCTTGTGAAGATGATCACCCTCCCAAAAACTAAAGACAAAGTAGATCAATCCATTTTAGGTACCAGGACAACCCATCCCAGTCACCTTGTGTAAGTACCTAGAAGTTTTGGCCACTAGAGATACCTCAAATCATAGACATTACTAGGGGGACATAGTCGTAGATAGCATGCTGTGTGGGCAGGAAACCTGAATCCCTGACTCAGTTCTGAAATCCCCAAAGGGACCCCCAATACATAGAATGCCCAAAGGATTTGTACGAGAAGGCAGGCTACCTTCAATTACAGTCTGATGCTGTCTCGTATTTCGATCCTTTGTTAGTGGAGTGGTCCTAGTAATATGAGTGCAGAAGGATTTTTCACTCATTAATGACACTAGTTTTGGTTTTCAACCTTGGGCAGTTCACTCACATGCTTACCCCAAGGTCCTAATCTAGCTAATGTTGGTTTGCTCAAAAGAGTAATTGATTGATTTTAATGTAAATTTTAGTGTACTTGATTATTTGTCTTCGGTAGGGGTGTTGATGTATGAATATGGTGAGACTCTCGACTCAATAAATCATGCAGAACATTGCTCTGATTTGTTTTTTCAATTTCTTATGCAAAAGTCTCATTCTACATATTCATATTTTCTCATATTCATGGATTCGTCCATGCATCTAAAGCCATTCAACACTTGTATAACCAAAAGATTCTTTTCCCAATATTTCCTAACAACTACTGAAAACCAAAATGAAGCAGCTTACAACTATTTCGACAGAAGGATGAATACAATTTATCAGTCCTTCTTTCAAAAAAAATGTATTTTAATAGAGAAAAACTAAAACATTTTCTTAAAAATAAATTTTCAAGACACCAAATTTGTTAACATAATACTGTTGCAGATCTTACTTTAGCCCTTGAGATAAGTTTTCCCCCCTTTTGGTGCACAGAGTCTTCTGGAAAACATGGAAATGGGAGATTAACGCTCTGTTTCAGTGTAAACAGAGAGTTAGTTGGGCCACTAATGCTCCCTGTACACAGGAACAGAGCTTTATAATGCTCTATTTAGCCTGGCAACCTGCGTTAATGAGGGAAATAGCTCAAACAAAGGGCCTTTAGGATCAGTTTCTGAGGAGAATGAAAACTAGTAGGATGTAACAAGATAGTTGGTGGATCAGAACTGGATTTGAAGAAGTAGGAAGCTCTTAGAAGAAAGAGAAGAACTGAGAGGAGTCCAGGTTGACCGGGAACTAGATGTATAGTCCCCAACGGAGTCGCCAATTCTAATATGGGGTAAAATGCATGGGATGAAAACTACCCTCAAATGCCTTCCCAGGACCTTCGACAAACTGTAAGATTATCTGCAAAAGCTACCAAGTTACACACATGTTCATCTATCAAACATAAATTGAAAAGGTATGGAAAGAGGATCACCTTTAGTTCCTTCTAGATTTGTTTAGAGATCTCTATGCGGCAAGAAGAACTCCTTCAAGGCCAGCTAAAAGACAATTCATGCACAAAGGACAAGGCAAACCAATCACAGCATACGCTCTTGAAAACTAATGTAATAATGCACAATAAACATATATTATTGTATAACTTAACTACTCATCTTGACAAGCATCAGAATGAACAAATAAATGAACAACATTACTGACACTATGGAGTAGGGAACACAACTACAGTTCTATATTTATAATGGAAGAGTGATTACAACCATCCGTTGTATCAGCCTTCCCTTGCCCCTTCTTCCTCTCTCTCTCTCCCTCTTTCAGCTCTCTTCTTCAAGAATATGACAGTTTCACAATAGCTCAATGGGCTATCCTTCCAAATTCTCTGACCCTTTTACAATGGCCCTCTCACTGCTTATGTAGCAATCTAATTAGGGCTGCCAAGTTCCTCCTAGAGTTCATTAGGGAAAAATCCATGAACCTGCCCTGTTTTCAAGCTTTTTCCCATTTGCCTTCATTTCTCAGATTGGAATTTCTCCAAATATCTTGATTTTTGGAGTTTTCTTGCTTTTCTTAAGCAAATTTAGGGATAAATATCTAGATATTTGTGAGCAGATTCGTTGGCTTGACCCTCTGAACTTCCCTTAGGTTCACTAATTCCCCCCTGGTCTAACAACATGAGTTAGCAGGGTGACTAACACTCCTTTATGCTTGGTAACAAGCTTTATAAAGCAGGTTGACAGTGTGCAGAGAGCATTAGTGTGGAGTCAAGGCCTGCAATTGTGGTCTTTGCTTTAGTCATCTTGTCTTTCACCTCTGAGTTGATGAGGAGGTCATTTTGTCGTATAACAGATGCCCCCTAAAGTATGAGATCAAAGGTAGAGATGATGTCTGAAATACTTTATGAAAACTGTAATTTTCTGTCAAAATTTTGTAGAGAGAGAGAGAAGTTTTAGGCGGCAAGGAAAACCTGATACAACACATGCATATATATAAACTGCTAAAATCATGTCTTGAGTCGGGAATTCCCATGCTCAGTAGCTATATCAGAGTAATATCTCTTCTGAGAGATAACAATGCTGGCCACCGATAAGCACAGAGTGCATCTAGTGTCATAATAGATCATCCTGAAATAGCTGTCTCCAAAAAACAATATCTGCAGCTTGGGAGAGGAAACAAGGCTGAATGATGCAAGCCTCTACCCAAGGTCTTGATTTCTGCTTCACCGAACATCATAGATCGATACATGTGATAAGATGTGTTGACGTCGAACATGCATGAAAACATCTGATTACTAGTCAATAATGGACACCATTAACAGGTGCGAGGAAGGCCACGGATAATGGTGATGGTCTCCAAGATGCACAATGCAAACTAGTGAGTGTGAAAGATTTCTTTGTCGTCGAACACTCGTAGAATCGTTTAACTAGGAGCTAATAATGAAAACCCTTGATAAAACACAAGGTAACCTGCCACTAATGTCTGCAAGTACCAAGGCACTAAATGTGTTTTTGGGTTATCTTCCTAGATAGAGTGTTGAAGTTGATAGGAAGAAACTTGTCGAAAGGTAGGCAATGACGTGTCCTACATCAGTCGACACGAAACCAGACAAGAATGATTTTGTTTTTTGAGGAATACTTTGAGCATTTAGGTATAAACAACAGAGGGCATGATGAAAGGATATGTATGATTGGTTGATAGAGGAAACAAATGGGGACCCTTGAACAATAGAAGGTATGACAACGGTTTTAACAAGACAACACTAGACTCATGAACACTACAGAGTGTTTAAGATATAAAGATGCAATTACATCAAGGTATATAGGCTAAAAACTCATAGGTTGGTAGGTTTCATATTGAGAGGCTACCAAAATGAAGGTTTATCTGAGGGAGTGCCATGTTCAAGGGAACGATTGCTGCCAAACCACGCTTTCAAATACATAATACAGTTGTATTGTCCACTTTCCCCGTCTGACTTTTTAATGAGTCCAGATGGGTAAACTCATCAATCTTTTCATGTTAAAAGAGTCTGTAAAGCATCGAAAAATAACGACTCTTTGCCCTATCTGATTAGTTTAATGAGTCCAGACAGGCAAACTCGTCGATTTTTTCATGTGTTAAGAGTCTGAAAAGTATCGTAAAAATAACGACTCTATATCTTGTCTGTGTTTTTAAAGAGTCCAGACTAGACAACTCGGAGGTGTTTTCATATTTAGAGAGTCTGAAAAGATCATAAAGAGAGACTCTATGGTGGTCCTTTTGTCATAGTTGTTAACCGGGTGCGACAAAAGGTTAATAGTATACCTGGATCGGTTACTTTTCCGTCTTTTAATCTATTGAATCTGGATAAAGAGAAACCTTTTTCCAATAGATGTCGACCTCATTTTGTTACGAGTATGAGGTGACGGACTAAACTCGTGTTTTGTTGAGAATTTTTAATGAGCCCAGTAACAAAAACTTAGGGTTTTTCAGTTTAACGTGCGAGAAAAGTACCTAAAAGAATGCTCGGGTCATCTTTAGAAATTTTAACGAGCAGCAAGACATAGCTTGGGTCATATTTAGCAAGTTTAACTAGCAGCAAGATATAGCTCGAGTTTTTTTCATTTTCAAGAGCAAGAAAAATGTGTCTAAAATGATTGCTCCTTTGGTACTTTTCAGTTTATGAGCTGGAAAAAGAACAAAAAAGAGTTTCTCAGAGTATCGTTACATGTATTTAATGAGTGTAATGATGAAAACTTGGAGATGTTTATTATTTTTTAAAGAGCAATAAAATATCACAAAAAGTGCTCTGACCATCATCGCAAAGGTTTAACGAGCTTAACGATGAAAACTCGAAGATGTTTATATTTTTTAAAGAGAAATAAAATATCCCTAAAAGTGCTCTATTGATCATGGTGTATGTTTAATGAGCCCCACGACAAAAAACTTGGAGATGTTTATATTTTTTAAAGAGTAATAAAATATCTCCAAAAGTGCTCTATTGATCGCGGTGAATGTTTAACGAGCCCCACGAGGACCGCCCCGGCATCATGTATTGCACTGGGGGCCGTGGTGACATAGGCCATTGAGGCAGAACTGGATCACCCTATAACATTCACAAGTAGGAAGTTGTCTAAATCAGAGAAAAATTATTCCACGACAGAGCGCAAAGGATTAGCTATGGTGTACACGCTCCAGAAGTTCAGGCACTATTTGTTGGGTGAACACTTTAATATTTATATGGATCATTCTGCATTGAAGTACCTTGTCAACAAGCCTGTGTTGAGGGGGGGGGGAGTATGTACGTGGCTATCCTTGTTCTAGGATTACAACTTTGAATTTATTGTGAAGCTAGGACGACTGAACGAGGGACATGATCATCTATCGTGCCTTGAAATGGGAGAGGAGCCTACTAATTTGGAGGAGGGGCTGCCTGACACCCAACTCTTTGTAGTTTGCATCACGGCCAGTCACTTTGAAGATATCATACAATTCCTAACAACGGGAACTGCTCCCGAAGGGTGTATAAGCCAGCAGAAGGAGTTAGTGGTGTGTGTGACAGACTTCTTTGTCATTGTAGGGCACTTGTACAAAATCGGGTCAGACAAAATATTGCAACGTTATGTACTTGACTTTGAACGAAGCAACATCCTCATTAAGGCTCTTGGAGGAGCTGCAGGAGGACATTATGCAAGGAAAGCAATAGCACAAAAGGTCCTACGTGCTAGGTTGTGGTGGCCAACCCTACATAAGGATTAAAAACCATATTGTAGGGCATGTGACACATGTCAAATGACTGGCAGGCTGTCGTGGAGGGATGAGTTGCCTCTAATGCCACATGTGATGTTACAACCATTCGACAAACGGCTTATTGACTTTGTGGGTCGAATTTAGTCTCAAGGAAATAAGATGGGTGTGCGGTACATCATCAGTGCGAATGAGTACTTGACCAGGTGGGCGGAGGCACAACCTATGAAGGATTATACAGGCACAAGAGAAGTAAAAATTATTTTTGAATATGTGTTGACAAGTTTTGGCTGTCAAAAGATTTTTATGAGTGATTGCGGTAGGCACTTTCTTAACGAAACAATCAATGCGTTGACAAAAGAGTTTTAGGTGTATCATTAGAAAAGCACGCCTTATTATCCATAGGCCAATGGGACGGTGGAATCATTCAATAAGATATTGGAGAGCACATTGAAGAAGGTCTGTAATGCTTAGAGAAATGACTGGGATGTGTGCACACTCATGGAGCTATGGGCTTATAGAACGACTTGCAAGAAGTTGACTAGGAAAATTCCTTTCAGACTCATGTATGGCATAGAAGCTCTAATGCCAATGGAATACATTGTACTTAGTCTATGCATAGCATCACTCAGAGGAATGATGGACCGTGGAGCCCTAGAAGAGAGGCCCATGCACCTAGAAGGGCTTGATCAGGACTGATATCTAGTTGGTTTTCATCAACAAGTTCAAAAGGAGCGCAAAAATGCATGGCACGATCAACACATGAAACTGCACACCTTCAAGGTATATGATCTGGTCTTATTATATGACAGTAAATTTGATAAATTTCCACGGAAATTTAGGATGGGCTAAGTCCATATGTCATCAAGGAGATTACCGATGGTGGAGTAATTTAGTTGGTTAAATTGAATGGAGAACCATTCTTGGGGAAGGTGAATGGCAGCCGATTGAAGCCATACACCGGTGATCCACTAGGTGATTATATGAGGGGAAGCATAGTCTTGGCACTCTAGGCAGCTGAAAGGACATGCGGGACTATAAACTACACTGCCTAGGTTGGAGAGCTATGTGAGGAGAGAACTACGTGGAATGAGGGAATGCCAGATAGTCCACAAAAGTGCGTAGAGAGCCATGCTACCAAGGGAGCAACTGCATAGAGCAGCTGTAAATTGACTGTTAAAGTCATTGTTCATGATTTGATGATGAAAAAACAACCAAATGGAGTGGGGGGGGTGGCATTTAAGTCAGAATTTATGGGCAAGATATTTGAAAATCTGTAGCCAATCCAGCATTAATGAACCTGTTTTAGGGGGATCGGTCAGATTTGAATTCAAAATCACCTATAAATTACATATTGCAATCTAGAAGAAAACACTTTTCATATTGAGAAATTGTGAGTTGTGCTATATGTTGTGCATGAACCGCGCATTTCTTGACAAGCTACTTAATTTCCCAGTGTTCAATTGATTTCCCAAAACTAACTGTAAAATCATCCATGGCATTATTCTAAGAGCAGTAGCCATGGATGTTGAAGTAATGACAGCCAAGGGAGTTGTTCCGGAGGTCACTATGGTAGTAGAAGGAGTTGCCCTGGAGGTTGCACCTGCAGAGGTACCAGCTAAAGTATCGAAGTCTCCACAAATGCCTAGACCAAGCCTACCCCAACCAAGGAGGGTCCTAAGAACAAGAAGGGCAAGCAGGTCGATACACCGCATGCAATGCACACATCTCCCAGAAAACACCCACAGAAGGATAAGACCACCACACATGAAAAGGGAAAGACAATTAACCTAGAGCCAGAAGAAGAAGAGATTGAGGATATCCCAATGGATGATGAGGATTTTGGCATGGAAACAGAGGATGTTGAAATTGAGGGGTCTAACCCCATCACTAAGCTGCCTACGTATGTTCCTCCATGCAGGGACAAGACCAAGGTGCCTAAATACATTGATTAGAGTAAGGTCACCCTCCACACACCCCTCTTGCAAGACCAAATTGTGTTCGAAGGACCATGCTTGGGGCATTTCCATCTTTTGAAATTAGAATACTGGGATTTAGTGAACATAGAGAAATTCCCTCATTTGGCAACAGACCAAATTATGCATCGGGTGTTCCACAAAAATAATAGAGTAACCGCCTTGGAGCTGAGGAAGTGGCTGAAAGGTGTGGATAAGGCAGGACTGCTCAACCTGCTATGGGTGCCACATTACAACTGCATGCCCATCACAATGGTGGTAAATAAGCAGTTGATGTGTTTGGTACACGATGGGTGTTTGTGGTTGGAGGAGTTGATACCCATCACTGATATGCTGATCCATAGGATCAAGCGACTGCCATAAACAAGGGCAACTCCAGCCATGGCATTTGGTAGAAATGCTAGCGAGCATGCCCTCATGGAGGCCATGAAGGAAAAGTTCAAGTTGGTAAGGAATTCACGTGGCTAAGTCATTTCGAGCATCTGTGACCCTGCGGTCAAAGTGGTGACATAGCTCCTAATCGGGAAGGTGATCCAGAAGTGTCATGTAGATGAAGTGTCGGAACCAGTCGTAGGTTTGGAAACCCAATGCGGGGAGGGAGATCAATTTAATTTGGCGTGCTATGTCTGCAGTGAATTCCTCACGCACTTCCGTGAGGCACATGATCTCAGTAAGCCATTCCACTGTGCATGGCTCTTGTTGTCCATAGTGCTAGTAGCATGGGAGCTACCCGAAGACAGTCAGTTTCCTCCGATCACGTCAAACCTACTAGAGGCAGCCAAGTATGCTTCATTGTGGGTGACTAAGGATCCTCAGCTAATAAAGGACAGCAAGATATTTTGGATCTTGATGGAGATGAATGTGCATATGGCCATCAACCGTAAGCGTGTTTATTGCCTACCAATTTTGACAGATTGCAGGAGTAGGTGGAATTCATGGCTGACTTCCACCACGTCTCAATATGGGCATGAAAGGACCCTAAGTAGATGTGGCACAACTTGCCCTACTTGGCAATAGATGACGTGATCAATGCGGTCCTTGACCGCTCGCCGACAGAGTAGCGAACTGTCTCGGACTTGGCTGTGGGGTCTAGCAAGACCGTCACATAATGAAAGATGGAAGAGGCCAAGCTGAAAATGGAACAATTGGCTGTGAAAAGGAGAAAGGAGGCCAACAACAAGGCTAAGGCAGAGTGTGATACCACACATCAATTGGGTGGGTAGGCAGAAGAAGAGGAGCATGGCTCTAATGGTGTTCAGAAGTCACCTTCACCAGAAATAAAAGAAGAAGAGGAAAAACAGGCGGAGCAAGGAGGAGCGGACTTGGAGACGACTTCGTTCCATATCAAGGGCACCAGAGGACTAGAAACGATAGGGCCGCAGAAGAACTCCAAGGCTAGAAATACCTCTCTAGATCCGATCACCCTAATAGAGGGGGATCTGAATGATACATGGGATGTAGTGTGGGATGCCACTGTGGAATTGCTACAACAATTCGAGCAGTAGCAACAGAAGGCATTGGGAGTTATTTAGACGAGTGTGTGTGAGTTGCAAATCCATGAAACATAGATTTAGACCAGTGTGACATCCACCAGTTTTGCCCTTAGCACCTCAGAAGCCACAGGGATGCTGCACACAAGGGACCCCCGAGCCATAGTGCTACCAGATGGACCATGCGATTGTATAAAAATAAGCTATGTATGTCCAAGGAGTAGTAGTTAGAAGTAGAGTTAAGTAGTCATGAGTCATTAATGTAACAGGCTGGTGAGAGCTAAGAGTGAGAGACTTAGCAGAGCACGAGTCTCTGTAGCTGAGTGCGTAGAGGCCTAGGGTAGAAGTCTGCAGCTAAGTGCACGGACCCCTGCAGCTGTGTGCACAAGGCAGTTAGAGTCTGTATTGGAAATATGAATCATCAATAAAGAGAAGTGTTCTGAAATTACTGTGTACTTTCCATCTATGAAAGTGTTATTTTACTTCTATTATAAATGTTGTGATTATGCTATGATCAACGATGGGTTTAAGATATAATGTTAAGTTGATGTGCAAAAATATATGTTTCCATCTGTTACATGAATGCAAGTAATAATATATGTTTATGTGAGGATAATCCTAATTGCATGGTAAAGTTGGATAATACTTAAGATAATTTGGGAAATAAGAAAGTAACCTAGTTACAGAGGCGTGTAAGTGCCTGAATCATCATTTAGGGTTGTGCGAAGGATAGTCGAATACCTTTGCGGAGGTTCTAAAAGACAAAAGAAGAAGTACATTGATAAGCCCTAAAGGCTTATCGATCTGTGCGAAGACAGTGATTAAGGTATAAGATCGACATCACGACTATATTAGGGTGAAGAAACTTGGTTCATGCATCCCCCCATACTGCTTCAGGTGAGACTTCAGTCTACGCTCCGTGGATTGATGCGGAAAGGGCCAATAGTGTAGGGATTTTCTTGGCTGCATAACACTGAACATGGCTTAGGGCCCATCAAGCCAACAGAGGTGACAATGCGACATGAAGATCACGCAAAGACAAAGAATGGAACAAAGAAGGAGTTGCATGTGCTGAAGCAGCAACTCAAGAAAGAAATTGAATATGCACAGACAAGCAAATGAGTTGCAGCAGGAACAGGAACAGTAGGGGGTGCAACATGCGCTCATACATGAAATTGCGCCTGTACAAGTTATAGATTCATCCTAGTAGGTGGCACAGAGTAGACATGGTGAGAATTTTTTTTGATCGCATGCAAGGGATTTAGTAGCATGCATGTCATTATGTGTATGCATGCAATCCATTCCATTCAGCACACTCACCAAGGTGAAGACAAGAAGAAAGTCCTACTAGAGTTGAACATGTAGCTGATAGCTGATGCACATGACCACCAACACACGCTGGAAGATCAACACGAAAACTATGCATCAATGTGTTTCTAGTTCGGTTGCACCAAGAAGATCATGTGCATGCTAATAGACGATTTGGATGGAGGAGTCACACCAATGCATCCGGATGCAACAGAGGCGAGAGTTCGCTTCAGAGAGATGTCACCATGGAGTGCATGCACACCATCACGAATGACCAATTTTAGCATCTGCTCACCACCTTCACCACCACAAGCATGTCAAAGAGCTGGTCTCACCATAATGGAACTAGTGTTAGTGATGTCTTGCATGGCTTTCTCAAGCCATTTTGTCTCACATGAGTACATGTGCATTGTAATGTAACATCTTGTCAACTGTAAGTCAAGTGTCAATAGTTGTATGTAACAGTCATAGAGTAGATGAAGAGTCATGAGGGTAGATGAATTGTCACAAAGGGGAATTTCAAGGTTCACCCCACCCTTTGCTATAAATAGTCCCTCATAACTCAATGTAGAGGCTTTTGGTCAGCTAAGCTTCCGATAAGACTATCTTGGAGAGAGCTTGGATAGTATTGTAATGTGCCTTGGCTTCTCCACTGCGTAGAGCTAGTACATCTCTTTGGAGGAGTAGGCGGATGTGGCTATAATGTTCCACTATTGGAACTAGCGGGTGTACATGGATGTATTTCATTATTGGAACTTACACTTCTTAATAAAACAGAGCCAACGTGTTTTCATGCATATGTTGTTATTGTAGTTGGACTATTCTGGTTGTTGTAGAAATGTATGTTTTTTAACTTACGTATTTGTGTATGAACTATTTTGTATGAAATTGTATGAATCTTGTTGCACATGTGCTGTTGGTTTGAAAATCAATTTTGATTTCTCACTATCTTTCTTTCCAGCCGATGATGCATCTTTGCTCGTGTGTTCCCTTCCAAGTCGAGTACTATTATAGGTTTCCAATGTGCGCACTCACCTTGCTTCCCATGTGTTAGAACCTTTCATGCACCTTCCTTAGCTCGCCACATCTATCACACCCTTGCTACCAACAGAGTTATCTTACTTGCCTCAGTGCAAAATCACGGTCAAGTCATTATCGTACGACCCACTACTAGAACTCCTACACCAAATGGTTTGAGGTCTAATTGGAACTTCTTACTAGGGAGATCCCCTGACATGTTGGCGAGTGCAGCACCATCAACATTTATGGCCCTAGAAGGAGGGCCAGATGACAAGCTGTGTCCTCTCATCCAGTTTTGAACCTTTTCATACCTTTCATGGATTCTTGCACTCTTCTCCTCTGCGATGTTTTCCCAATCATGAAGATGTCACCATCACCAGGGAGTTTTTTATCACTTCTCCACTTATATGTATGATGGTGAAGGTAAAGTGGCCCAGCCTGAGTACTTACATGACTTTATTTCCATGCTTCATTAGGAGGATGGGTGTTCTGATGAATAGGCCAGCTTGCTGCTTGCATACACACTTCACGAATCTCCACTTTGATGGTTGTGCAGCCTACCGGTTGACAGCGTGCACTCACTTGAGCACTTTTGTGATCTCATTGAAGACACTTTCTATCATTTTGATTCAAACTATCTTGACCAAAAGCTGTTATAGCAACAGAAGGCTCCACATGAATCAATTATGGATTTTTAGGAGCGCTTCCACGACTTGCAGTTTCAAGCTCCGAGGAGCCAGATGAAATCTACCTATCTTTGGGACTGATTCGAGTATTGCCTTAAGAAATCTTCTCGTCCCAAGAAGAGGTTTGAAATCAAGCCTCGCTCATCATTCTTCACTGATGGAGCTGCACAATCTCATGTGGATTCGGTCACTGTCTCATTTGACTGCCCACCATCCCCTCATTCAACAGCTCCACCACTGTCAGGTAATGTTGAGGATCATGCTCACACACTTGTTAAGATTTCACATCCTCCAAACATCACTTCACTCAATTTTTGCGTAGATTTGGTTGTGATTCCATCGAGTTCTCATATGACTTCTATTCCACGTCCTTCGTCTTCTCACTTCATTGTTTCTCCTGATGATGTTATCTTGTGTTCTTCCATTCCAGACTCTTCACTTGTTGTGAACAGGGAACAAGCCACTGACAGAGTTGGTGTTGCACAACCAACATGCGTTGTCATTGATGAAGAGTATGAGTGGGAGCTTGAGCATCAACGCTCGATGAAGGATGACTCCCTTCTGTCTGAGCCTCCTCTATTCTTTCCTAACATCTTTGGCGAACCTACCATCCATGATTTCACATGTGTATCTTCATCCATGGATGCGCCCATTGTTGATCACTCGCAGCACTCACCGGATGTTGGTCCATCATTCGAAAACAAAGAGATAAGTTATTCATTGAAAATCCACTTGATCTTTCACCTGTGTTTTCCGGAAACACAGACGATGAATTTTTTCGCTTTTCATCTACCCCTCTCTTTGATTCATCTGATCATGAGGATGCTAATGAAATCGTTGATTTTCTGATCATGGAAGTTGTGATCCATTTACCCCCATATTTTATCACGATCATGAATCTATCACATTTGATATTTCGAAGCCACCGGTTTATGATAATCTATCTGATGATGAAGTTGAAACACCTAAGACCATCGAGGCATGTTAGCCCGAGCTAATGGTTATGTCAGGTCTTCGCTCTCTTGGGGTTAGTCTCACTTTCTATCAGGAAACTATTCAATCACCCAAGGCTCCTCATCACTCGTATATATGCATTCAATATCAATCTCACACATAGATCATGCTTCCTCCACTCGAACTGCACGATCCTATCGCTAATGCATTGGAGGAATCTTACATTGCAAGAACACTTGTATGATGCAAGTTATCTTTGTTTCTTTCGTTTTCTTACATTATGCTTCAAAGTTGCACGTCGTGTCACACAACACCATGATAAGTCCATGAATTGCTCGTCATGCACTTGCACTCACTTATGTCCTGTGGGCACTTTTAAACACGAAGTGTGGTTGTATTCATTGTTATATCTTTCTTTCTTGTTGGTACCCACAACTGGGTTTCTCGTGGACCAAGCCTTCACCAACATGGGTCAACCAATGCGTGGGTGGTTGCATTGGAAATATCAGTTCATGTGATCAGGCCCATGCACCGTTAGTGTAGGAGTAGGAGTAGTGTTTGCTTTCACTTGTTTTCTTGCATGCTTGTTTGCTTACATGCTTTGTTTGTTTGTTTTTTCTTGCTTGTTTTCTTACTCTCTCTGCTTTCACTTTTGCTTCTACTCTTGCTTTTCTTTTTTGTTTGTTAGTTCGCTTGTTTTGTTCGTAGGATAATTTCGCATGAAACCATGTATGACTCTTGAAACAAGTTGGGTAAAGTATAAGAGGGCTTGTACAGCTATAACTACTTGGTTATCTGTCGTCCTGCCTATGTATGAAGAACTTGTTACCTTTAGTCCATGATACATCGAAGGAAAATACGTACTGTTCAAAGTGAAGCTTGGTGAAAACACAACACTTGCACGCTAACTAGTATGACCTACTCTAGCTGGTTTTTTTGGGTTAACCCTTATCAGTTTAGTCAAGAAGAGTAAGGTGAGGGGGAAAATTTAACAGGCACAAAAAAGATATAATAAACTGCTTCTCTACTGGAACAACCTCTTCTGTTCTTAATAAGTCAAGATCGCTCTATCACCTCTGAAATGAATAAGTGCTATGCACAGTTGAAAAAATGAAAAATGAAAAGAATGAAAAGTCAAAAAATTCAAAATGAAAAATTAATAAGGTGAAAGAAGAGAAAGGATTCTTGCATAGAGAGATGATGCAAGTAACTCCACTGGGGTACTAACCAGGCTCGCTGGCATTGGAGCCATGCTTGTGTTCCTATGTGACTCCGTCGGGGTATTGTCCAGGCCTACTAGCAGCGGAGCAACACCAGAGATGAAACTAAGACTCTAATGACTATACTGCTTGTGCACCAATATACCCCTCAACCCCAATTGAAACAACTGTGTTGTCTTGGATTGGAATGTGTGTCAACCAACCAAGATGTTGGTAGATGCTACATCTTACAATCAAGCTAGTGTGGAAGCCAAGAGGAGCTGAGAACTGAACAACACTTCCTGAGGTGTTAGACTTGCTTTTCACGAACAAGGTCCATTCAGAGAGCTACAGTTATATGACTGTGTCACCAAGTGTTGTAGCGGCTACAACCACCCTCCAAAAGTTTTCCTTAGCTTTGTTTTGGAGCCTCCCTTCCAACCTTCATAGCAGCATGTCTTGCTTTGTCAAGTACAAAAGCTTCAGTGTTTTGCTTGCCCAAAGGCAGCCCATCGATCACAACTTGGTGCATTCCCCTCACAAGTTGTTCACTCGGACTTGGTCCAGCTACAAGCTAAGCAGTTCCCCCAAGAAATTAAGCAATTCTGGAGGAAAACGAGCCTTCCCTCCAGAAATTGTATAATCCTATCTGTCAGCCTACTAGGCTCCAGAATTGTGAAATTCTATCGATCAACCCTCACAGAGAAAATTGCGCAATTTTTCCCAGCAGGGCTCCTCAGCCCAGAATTTGCACAAATCTAGGTAGCAGTCAACTGCTCTACCTAGAAATTGTGTAAATCTCCTGGGTAGCCAACCTAGCTCCTTGCTAGAAATGCGCATTTTCTCCCAGCAGTTAAGCAGCCTCTTGCATGTGCAACTGAGTTGACCGGTTTTCTCCAAGACGAAGAAAGACATACTTGCATGCATGGGCTACTGCTCCCAAGGCAGCATGTAAAGGCATCGCTTGTTTTGGGGATCTCTTCTTCACAGTTGGAGGTTACATACAAGGATCATTTTAGAAACCTCCCACCAAGTGTCTCTTTCCCTAGATTTTTGGCATGCATGTCACAACCTTGATTTTATCAAATCTCATCAACCGGATGCTGTAGAGCTCATTCATCACATCAACCTTGCAACTCTGACATCCCACATCACATCTAAGAGGTGTCAACACATTCAACTCAGTTTTTTTGGGGTAAGCTTGCTTTCCATGTCTTTTGCTGCATTTCTAGCATTTTTTGTGTTTCGCTTTGTATGAACATTGTTTGTTTGATTTTAGTGAGTGCTTGCTATCGTTTTGATACATATTAGCTTTTGCTAGCAATGTTTTAGTTTTCATTGACATCTCACTGTTGTCGCGTGCATGAAATTGTTTTTCATGAATGGTCGTTGATTCAGCAACTTGCCTCACTCATGCATGTTGTTCCATTTTCTGAATCTTCCATTCACCATTTGCATGCATTATCATTCACTTATGCTTACATTTAGCATCGTCATACATTCACATTCACTTTTGCTTTCATTTTCCCATCAGCGAGTCTGGCCAACCTTGGCCCGGACTCTACCTCACCAGATACCATTGCAAAATCTTGAGAGGGAAGGCTATACCTTCCTCTCCATAAATATACATTTCCTCCCAGTAGTTGTTCCATAGGCCTGCTTTGCACAATCCTGAGAGACAATGACTACTCAGAAAATTGAGCAATGCAGTAACTGAGCCTACAGTCATTGCTAGATGAAATTACGCAATTCCAATAGTCAGCAGTTAGCCTGGACTATGCATTGCATAGTTCCAATAGCCAGTCAGCCTCCTAACAACCCGAACTATGCCTTGCGCAATCTTTCCCAACGGAAATTGTGCAACCTTCATGATCAGTCACATAGGTATGTTGCAAGTCAGTACTCAAGTTCATTTTGGTTTTCGACTGACAGGTTGCTTACCATGAGTGTTTCCATGTCTCCAAGTATCATAGGTGTTCATTTTCCTCTCAGCAACACAGGTATAATGGTTCTAGGAGAGAAGAGTCGAAGACACCATTCAGAGCACAGTTGGTGATGCAGTCGATCAAGTGTCTATGCGCTTGCCTACCCATGAAGACATCAAGTTGTTCGTAGACAAGGACATCAAGATATCATGGCAGTAGCATCACAAAGAGCAGCATCATGCATAGCAACTGAAGGTAGCATACCGGATGCAACGAATGCAAGAGGAAGGTTGTTGATAGCATAGAGGTAGAAAAAATTTGCAAGCTCAAGTAGATCCACTGATGATGAAAGAAACATTGGCGACTCAGGATATGAGGTGATGGCATGACATGAAGATCGTGCGAAGAGAGAGAATGGAACAAAGAAGGAGTTGCATGTGTTGAAGCAGCCACTCAAGAAATAACATGAAGCTACATAGACAAGAAAATGAGTTGCAGCAGGAATAAGAAAAGGAGGGGGTGTAACATGCACTCACGAATGAAATTGCACCCATACAAGTTATATATTTATCCCACAGATGGCACGGAACAAACAAGGTGAACAGTGTTTTTGATCGCATGCAAGGGATTCAGCAACATGCATGTCATTATGCACATGCATAAGATCCAACCCATTCAGCACACACACCAAGGTGAAGACAAGAAGCAAGTACTACTGGAGTTGAACATGTAGTTGATAGCTGATGCACATGACCACCAGCACACACTGGAAGATCAACACGAACACTATGCATCAGTTATTTTCCGGTTTGGTTGCACCAAGAAGAACATGCACATGCTAACAGATGAGTTGGATAAAGGAGTCACACCAATGCACTCAGATGCAATAGAGGTGATAGTTCACTTCACAAATATGTCACCATGGAGGGCATGCACACCATTACAGACAACTAAGCTTGGCATCAGCTCACCACCTTCACCATCACAAGCATGTCAAAGAGTTGGTCTCACCACAACAGACCAAGTTCCAGTGATGTCTTGCATGTCTTTCTCAAGCCATTTTGTCTCACATGAGTACATGTGCATTGTAATGTAACGTCTTGTCAAGTGTAAGTCAAGTGTCAATATTTGGATGTAACACTCATAGAGTAGATGAAGAGTCATGAGGGTAGATGAACTATCGCAAAGGGGAATGTCAAGGGTCACCCCACCCTTTGCTATAAATATTCCCTCATAACTCATTGTAGAGGCTTTTGTCATCCAAGCTTCCAATAAGACTATCTTGGAGAGAGCTTGGATAGTATTGTAACATGCCTTGGCTTCTCCACTGCGTAGAGCTATTACATCTCTTTGGAGGGGCAGGCGGATGTGGGTGTAATGTTCCATTATTGGAAATAGCGGGTGTACATGGATGTATTGTATGACTAGAACTTACACTTCTTAATAAAACAAAGTTAGCATGTTTTCATGCATATGTTGTTATTATAGTTGGACTATTCTGGTTGTTGTAGAAATGTATGTTCTTTAACTTACATATTTATGTATGAACTAGTTTGTATGCAATTGTATGAATCTTGCTGCAAATGTGTTGTTGGTTTGAACATCACTTTGGATTGCTCGCTATCTTGCTTTCCATCCCGTGATGCATATTTGCTCATGCGTTCCCTTCCAATTTGAGTACTATTACAGGTTTCCAAGGGGTGCATGATGAGCACCAATATTGTAGCAAGAATGTTGCAACTCCTAGAGCTACCATCTTTACTTTATCAACCCGGGGTTCGTACAAACTTGGAGGTGATAGTGTTGTATACATAAGTAAAAGTGATGATTCTACCTTTTATCACTATTCAGCTGGCGAGAGACCACTAGGGTTTTCAAGCGTAACTTTTACAGATTCAGAAGAAGCTTGATTGCTAATGAAGTAAAGACAAATCTACTCTAGGAGAAATCTTATCTACTACAAATAAGGAAAATGACTGAAATCCTTTGCTAAAAACACACCCTTCTTTAACTAACTGCTGAGAAACTATGCTTTACAAAAATGCCAAACCAACCTGTATGAAATTCTACTATCTAAAGCATGGAAGTTCAAGACATCAAACATCACTACTGTGCATGTAAAGGACTAAAAAAATCTGTTTTGTTCTTTTTATTCTTTTTCTAGAAAGCCAAGTGTAAACCCTAATATATTTTGGTGATGTGGTAGGTGGTTTAGCAATGATGGCGGATGGTTGGGAGGTTTAGGAGATTATTCAAAGGTTTGGGAGACCCTTGGGTGACCTGGTGTGGCTTCCTAGAGGTTTTCCCTCAATTTTGCCTCTAAAGAGGCCATTACATGAAAACCTACAAGATTTACTAGAAACCTACAGGATTCCTTGTATTTCTAAAGGATACAGCCAAGAGAAAAACAATGGTTGCTAGAGGTGATGGAAGGCTTAGGGGAGGTGAGAAAACCGATGGTTGTTGGAGGTGGTGTATGGGTGGAATGGAGTGAGAAAATTCCAGGATCACTCAAAGCTCAATACCAAGATTAGGAAATGGTTGGATTCGCTCAACATGCCTGAAGGAATTTCTATGTAAAATGATGAGATTGGTGAAGATCTTGGTGAAAGCAAGGGATGATTATGAATGGATGAAGTTGGGAGGTGGTTTCCTGATATGAGATACCTTTATATTTCTGAAGCACCTATTCTGCATCAAACATTTATAATTGCCACAAAGTCATGTAAACAAGAATAATTCTAACAAGCTGGAAAAGCAAAATTTAATGAACTAGTTTTCTACTTCATGCATGAAGAAAATTGCTAAACAAAACAAAATCATGGATGAGATCTACAGAAAGACTGAAGATGGAAGAGATAGCAACTAAATCCTACACTTGCAAAAATGATCAAATGCTAGTTTAAGTACAGTAAACTCTAAATCTTATGAAGAAATGGAAATCTGTCTTTTTCGGGCTGCTTAAGGGTCTTTTCCTCAAATCATGATCCTTGAGGGAAGAGGTGAGGCCAAGACACCCACTGATAGCTTTGTGGTGCTCCTTTTATCTCTTCTACCCTTCTACTAAAGTAAAGCACAAATGGAAGAAAACTATTAAACAACTAATCAAATCCACAATACTTGCAATGAAATACTTCTAGAGACAATTTAACCATGAATCTATGAAACTAAGCTACGCATACATATACAAAAAGAGGAGCCTTTGCTGCTAGGGTTGGGCCCTAACCCAAGAGCTTCAACCCTCTAAGTCAACTCAGTGCTGGATCAAGAAAAAGCTCATTTTCATTATCAAAACATAAAATTACATCACTGTCTTCCACAAGTCTGGAGCTCGAAAATAACTAGTGTTTTTGCAACAAAAAATCGAGTCCTAATGAGGCTCTAGGCCTCTCTACTTATACAACTGAATTCTCCAATGACTTCCTTAAATCTAGGAAATCTCGGATCCCAAACTTGAGATGAACTAACTCTTTGTCTATCACTTGCTTGGTTTCCTTTTGATCTTCATGACTTGGATGCTTACACTCCGAGCTGGTGTGATTAATGGAGGAATATTCCAGTGGGGGAGGAGTAAATGAGGAGGATTTACCTCCTACAATATCTCTCCCTTGTCCCATTCTAGTTTCAAACCTTAGTCTTTCCAAAATTCCTTGATTTTCTCTTCCAAACCTACATTCAATGCATATTAGTCCACTAGGCATAATATCTCACTTTAACTCATCTAATTAAACAAAATATAATCAAAACATGTAATAAGTTGTGATAAGAGTTGATTTGACTAAGGTAGGAGGTGATTTAAGGCTCATATAATTACCCAATGATGAGGCTCATTATCACCCCCTACTGAAAGTGTTGCTCATCCTCTGAGCAACTCAATCAATATCCATGTATTTCATAGCTCTAGTGGCTTCCCTAACATCCCATGCCTTTGTTGTGGTTTCTTCTTCTTGTGCATAGAATACTACCTTCTTTTCGACCTCCTCCCACTACCTTCTTTGTTCCTCTTCCTTCCTTCCTTCTAACATCCCCAAGATTAGTGGGGGACTGAGTTGCAGGCCAATCCAATTGACTTTGAGCCTTTGGATGGATTTCTTGTACATGGGTGTCCTGTTCAGTGCTTCTCTCATCCTTTGAGGAGAGTGGTAATCTCTGATCATCAAATTGTATGGCAATTTATTCCATCTCCTTAGGAAATCTTGCATGCTGTCATCCCCTAATAATCTGAACATGTCCTCAAAATGTGTAATTTCTTGCTCTTGGGTATCAAGATACTTGGGTGCAAGTTGAGGATCATTTGCAATTAAATTATGTGTACTGATGAGTGTCATTGGATTGGACTGCTCAACTTTGATAATAAGAGGCTCTGTTTGTTCTCTTGCCAATACCTTCTTCATTTCTGCAACCCTTGCTTCCTCATGGTTCATCCATGATGCCAAAGCCATCAACTATAAATCCCCTATCTTTGCATTAGGGTCCCGTACATTCATGTCTGTCAAGGCCATGTTATGCAAATAAAACTTAGACATCTTGGCCCTATCTTCCAATGTGCTTTGATCACAAAGATCAATGAACTGTTTATAATCCTGGAATGGCATAGTGCCTCTTTGTGCTAGGGTCTTGATTTGGAACTGAAGCCACTATTCCTTAAGGTATAGTGCATAGGAATTAGCTGGCATCCTACACTGGATTGCTTCCAAAGAGAGACTGGCCATCGATGCCAATTGATTCTCTCTTTCTTGTAGTTGTCCTTTCAACCATGTGTTTTCTACCTCTAACCGATTTTTCATGATGGGCTCTATGCCCCTAAAGTTACCTAGCTATCTTCCCATCTCTTTGAGCTTCTCTTCCATGTGACCAACGTCCTCCACTCCCTTGGACTTGGAAATTTGCATCCATTTATGAGTTCTGGCTCTCTCTTTCTCAAGCTTAAAGAATAATGGAATGGAGATTTTTTGTGGAATGAGCCAAGGTTAGGTTGAGGACTAGGATCCTCTAGCTCTGGGTACTCTCTCTTTGTTTCCGGCTGTTTAATTCTTTCCTCATCCAATTTTTTAGTTTCCTGTAGATTTAGCAGAGTTTCCTGTAGGACTGCCTCTGCTTCCTGTAGGTCCTACTATGTATCCTGTAGGATGCCTTTTCCTTTGGACGAGGCAGACCTAGTTATAGGCCTTCTCACATAGTTGATAGGAGACTTAGGGGAGGTTTGGGTTGATGGTCCTTCTTCTTGAGTTTTTATAGGTGGGGCCATATTCTACTACCGTTTAGGTGAGTCCTCAATAATAATGGGAAACTTTGTTGGAGTTTGGGGTTTTCCCTGCCTTATCCTTGTGCTTTTCCTTGTTCTGAAGTATAAGGGGGTATGCCTTTGTCTTTTGCCTTTTCGTTTAATATGGGTGCTAAGGGAAATGAGGGAAGTTGTTTCCTCTCTCTCAGTTGGTTTTGGAGACATCCTAGGTGACTCCTTATTGTCTTCTGCCTCCTCTTTTCCATTTCCATTTTCCTCTATGTTTTTCCCCTCTTCTTCTCCTTCTAGATCCTCAACTTCTTTATCAGTCTCCTCCTTGACATGTTCCTCTATTTCCTCATCACCTTCCTTCTTTTTCTCCTCATCTTCCTCCTCATATATCTCATCTTCATCCCCCTCTGCTTCTTCTCCATCTATTTCAATTTCTTCCTCATCTTCTTCACTGACAGTAAGACTAATGTACTATGTGAGGTCTTTGATATCCTCCTATGTCTGCATGTCTCTGAAAATTTCCCATTGGATAGGAATTTTGAGGTTGTGGATGGAATCTTCTATGATGATTCTAATTAACCCATGGTGGGCTAACTATTGGTGGTTTCCCTCCTGCACCTTTATGCTTGTACCTATCAATGATTGTAGAAGGAAGTATGGTATGCTGAGCCTGTGGTGAGGAGGTGTTTCTGCTCCAAACCTCAATTCTTCAAGAATCCTAAAGTGATACCCATAAACCACACTATACCTACCTTCACATGATATGTATGTAATAAGGTGGTAGCTTACCTCATTCTAGGGGTATGGTAGGCTTGTTCTCCTTACTCCATTCTTGTCCTCAATGGGCTCTTCTCCCTCTAGAAAGAACTTTTTCTTGGCAATCTGGATATCTCCCTTGTCTTCCTTTCTCCAAGGCACTCCTGGGGGAAGTGTGGTTATCCTGCTTATGATTTCAAGGGTGAGCTCTACGGAGAGGCCTCTCACCACAGCAATGGCATGGGCTCTAGTCAGTGGAATGAGGGAGAACGAAAACTCTCAGGCCACTCCATCATCATGCCCCGTAATTTCTCAAAATATCCCATCCAATTATGCCTTGTGAATATTTCTAACAAAGAAGGGTGTTGGTGGATTCTCACAGTGTTAATGGGCTCCCTTCTACTAAAACCCCTGTCATTTTGGCTGGTGAATTATGATGAGAAGAGATGGTTGATAGAGATTTTAATGCATAAGTAAATGGGACTGAAATAATTGTGGAGTCAATTCCCTACACAACTACTAAATTCACTCAAAGTAGGAGATTTTTCTTAGAAATTCACTTGGAAAAAGGGAAGTAAATACAGAACCTACCTCCTCGTGGTGTTTGTTGTGGCCAACCCTTGTGTATCCCCTTCTGAAAATGCTCTCAGCCAATCCTGTAAACTGTCTCTATATCCTGTAGGTTTCCTATGCAGTCTTGTGTAATCCTGTAGGAAGTCCTATGCAGGAGAAAGGTGGAATTTTCTCTTCTATAGGTTTCCTGGGTATGAGAGTGAATTTTCTAGAGTGAGCCTCGAGGAGATGAATGCATGAGTGCATGGGGATCAATGATTATTTCCTCTTACGGTCGAGTTGAGTGAGGTGGTGCGGTGGCAGCAGAGGTACATTTTCTATTTTTGGACCGTTGGTCCTGACTACCACCTCATCATTCCCCTCTCTTGATAATCAACTCCCAGTTCATGCCTCCGTAGACTTAACTGCTTTTGTCCTTCTCCTCTCTTTTTTGACTTGACTGCTGCCATGTGTGGGAGGACCAACTTTTTTGTCTTCGTTGACTAAACAAAGGTGACCAAGTTAACTGGCCACCTTTTTCTTATAAACCAACTCTCTCACAACCTTTACATTTTTTAGACTACATAATGAAAATGAGAGAGTGAAGCGAGATACTTACCTGTGGCGCTAATACCTTGCTGCAGTTTGTTGAAGACATGATGTGCTTGTTGTGTGTTGGTTGCATGTTATTTTTCCTTCCTTTTTTATTTCTCTCTGATGATTCCTTTGATTTACAGGTACTTGGTGTTAGTCCTTACAATCTCCTAGGCTGAAAAGGAAATCGACAAGGATAACCTCAAAGCACTTCAGCTCGATAGCTAGCCCTACTGAGTATGAGAGGGATCTCTCTAAGTCGCTTATCAGTGATATGCCTTTAAAGCAAATGAATTTTAGGCTAGATATGTGTATTTGTTTGTTTTTTTGTGAAACTTTTCGTTTTTAAGGTTTTGCTGAATTTAGGGTTTGGAGCCACAAGTAGGTCTAGGCTATGGGAATAAAGGAGAAAACATAAGAAGGAGATAGATGTAAGACGCCATGGTGTATTTTGAGTATTTTTCAGTGTAGTATAGAGGATATAATGTAGAAGAAACAAATGATCATAAATAAACATGATTTCATTAGCTTAGGAAGACAAAACACATAGTTATGAAAACCAGATAATAGAGCTTGAAAAACAAGAATTTTGAGTATTTTATCACAATGCATTCATAGAAAGAAGAGATATAATGTAGATAAATATGTTTAGATCATGAGAAAATAAAAATAATTAAGTACAAGCACCATGAAATCACTAGGCTAGAGTTCCTTGAAAATAGTTGCAACCTATATCTGTATTAGTTGAAAGATGATTACAATGCAAGACTCCTTTCCAAAAAGTTCCTCCCTCTTCTCCTGAGGAGAAATTATACTTATAGTCTATCCTAGACCATTTTCCCACCTTCAAGAGTCAAATTCCTTGGTGGAGGAACTGACTCCAAGATTCTCTCAACCAACAGGTGAGAGTGAGAAGGTGAAACTCAAACACTTCATGAAGAGTTTGATTAGGAGTTTGCTTCTTTTATGAGGCCTAATAAACACACAAAAAAACCTATGATGTACATTTATTCATGTCTACAACACCTAGCCTCATAAATTGTGCCATTACATGGAGAATCTTGACTTTGACCAAGTTTGACTGAAAACTAGAAATCTACACAGTGAAATTTACAATTTGAAACATAGAAAATACAGAAGCACAACGACAAATTCGAGATGATTTTTCAATGCCTTCTAGGGGTTAAAATGAAAATATTAGAGAAAGGTCAACTAGACCTTCAAGTCTAGTTTCCAGAACAGTTTGAATTTCTGAATTTGGAGCATTGGAAGTCCTTTACAAATCCATTCACCCAAGGTCACTCCAGAAGTGCAATGCCTGTCAAAAAAGGGTCTAGAATGCTTGATTTTCGCCATTGTTTTTCCTTTTTCTCCAAAACTAAGCCACCTATGAAAAATATAGGAAAATGGGTTTTTAGAGGATTTCAATACCTTTCCAAAAATGTAGACCTTTCCTCAAATTGATGCCTGAGGAAAAAGCGCAGCGCCTTCTGCAAAGGCTAAATTTCTGAATTTAGACTAAAATTTGCCAAAAAACTCAAAATGCTTAGAATTGGCTCAAATTTGGAGGGAAGGTGTAAAAATGAGTTTGATATAGCTTCATGGATGCTTCAACAAGCATCTCCAAGTTTCCCTCATCCTTTTGATTTTTTTGGCCTCCTTGAGCTTGTTTTTAAGTTGTTTCACTTTGACACTGGTGATCATGTTTTGAGCTTGATAATGATGTGCCATGTGTCTGAGCATTTGATTATCTCTATTTTCCTTCTCCATGAGATTCTCTAAGTGTTCATTCACCCTATTAAGCCAATATTCTTTATCTTGATTTACCTCTAGGGTAATCCTTTCTTCTAGGTCAAGGTCTTCATTAAGCAACATTTGTTTTTGTTCCTCTTGCAAAGCTTCCTTGAGACCTCCAGTTCTTGGTCTTTTCCTCTTCCTTTTTCCCTCTGGTGCTTCAGGCTCACTTGATGTCATTATCTCTTTTCCTTTGCCGGTTTTCTTCATAAGCTTAGCTTTTTCCTTTTCTACGATCAACTCTTTTTCTTTGAGTTGACTGTTTTCTTGTTGAAGGAATGATATAACATACTTTTCCCTTTCCAAGTTGATTGCCAGCTCATTGGTTTGTTTTCCTTATCCCTAATAGTTTGTCTAATGCTTGTGGTTTGATCCTCAACCTCTAGATTAATTAGCTCAAACTCATGCTCCACTATATCCTTATCCTTTGTTGTCGATTCCTTCTTTGTCGATGAACAAGGCTTGGCCCCTTTCTCTTTGTGAGAAGAAAACACAAACCTCTACCATTTCTTATACACTTTGGTCACCTCTGGCTTGGATGGTTGAGTCTTCTCTATTGTTTTGCTTGATTACCCCATCTCTGTTTGTTGTTTTGGTGCACTTGAGGACTGAGATGTTGCATTTTCCTCATGCCATTTTAAAGCTGCTTCTAGAAAAGCTTCCCAAGCCATACCCCTCTCTACCAGCTGATGAAGGACAATGGTTTTGATAATATTGTGATGAAACAAGCTTGGAGAGTGCTCTTTATATTTTAACTGTATCTTTTCAGACATTTTTGAAATCCTCCTAAACAGGTAATTGCACATGTTGAGCGGATTTTGAGATGTGAAGTGCATCAAGAGGCGAATATGATAGGCATACAACCTGGAGAATCTACCTTCATAGGTGAAGAACCTCATGATGGTTTTCATTAAAGGGGCATACTTCTCAAGCAAATATCTAAAAGGCATGAGGTGAGTATGTGTATTTCTGTATGGAGTCTTTAAGAAGGGCTTGTAGTTTTCAAGATCTAGACTCATTCCCTTGAACCAATGTTCGCCATTGTCTAGTAAACCAGTTGCTAGTGAGATGGAGGAAACTGAAAAGCTAAAATCAATACCATCAATGAAATCAATCTCTCCTTTCAGTTGTGTAGCTACCCAATCTATCAGCTACTCATAAAACCCTGCCTCACTTACCCATTTGCAAAATTGCAAGTAGTGAACATCCACAAAGCATTGTTTGATGAAAGGATAGGAGTTTATTGTGTTGTAGTCTGATGGTTCATATCTGAGAATCCTCCCTCCTTTTTGTTGTCTCTTTATTTCTGGAAAAGAATTAGCCTCCATGATGACACAAAGTCCTAGCAGCACGAAGTGAAAATAGATGTGAGGTGTGAATGGAAATGAAGTGATATGTAGGAGATTTTGACAAAATGATGGGAGGAGTTTTATGAAAGATGAATGACTTTGAAAATTGATGGAAATGAGTGAAGAAAATAGTTGAAAATATGTTGTTGCTTGCAAGTGAGACCAAGAAGGTTTATAATGAAACTTTCTCAAAATAACTCTAGGAATGAGCTAGGGTTTTGTTTTTTTAGTGTTTAAACTTTGTTTGGAGGTGATTGAATTGGTAAAAATGGGTCATAATACATGTGTGAAGGTGTAGAATATCAATTTACATGTTTTTTAAATGAAAAGTGATGATGACCCTTTCTACCCTAACATTTCCCATGGAACTTTTTCTTCAAACCCTAGTTTGAGAAATTATTGACATGAGATGAAATTGGGAAAGAAAAATATGGAGGGTGATGGTGTAATTACTTGTCCCTTGGCTTAGAAGTCAATAAAATTGAGATTGCAAGTGAAAATTTGAGATTTGGGAGATTTTTGAAGGATTTCTCGGCACTCTATCCTGCGCACAGAGCAGTGTTCCTATGCGCAGCGCCAAAGCACTGCGCAGTTCACAGAAGTGCAACACCATTTTCCAAACCACTTTAGGAGGCCTTAAATTGCCCCAAATTGAGATCTTCATAGCTCGTTGGAAATCTCTTTAAGTCTTCTATAAGATGGACACCTAAAGCATGTAATTTGGACACTCCATGAGGGAGAAACATTGATTTTCCCAAGGTCACTCCAAAACCTCAGGGTTTCTCTGAAAAAAGAAAATCTCCAACTTGTAGAGCACTTTTGGATGCCTTTCACTAATCCAAATCATGATATGAAAGTACCATTGGAAATATTAGGATGTCCTATATGGAATAGAGTCCTTAAGAACTGCCAACACCTGCTCCAAATCCCTGAAAGCCTGTCTTGAAATCAAGTTGTCTAGAAGTGCATTAACACTCCCGTAGCAAGCATATTTTGGGAATTTCTTTCAAATCATAACACCTGCGAATAAATGGAAGGAGGGTTTTGTTCCTTGGACTATAATGGAAAACAACATCTTTCACATTTGTTAAATTATTCTCCATTTTGTCACAAACATATTTTGAATCAAACATGTCCCTACGAGGAATGATGAGGCGAGGCAGTGTACTGCAACATTGTCTTCTTTGAAATAAAACATTACCTTTACCTTTATTTTGATTTCCCTAAGCTGCTAACTCCATTTACCCACTGACTCACATGATGGACATGTTTTCTTTTTACATATGGTATCATGACAACACATGGACTGAAACCCTATACCATGACCTAAAATGAGGAATTTAACCATTTCATGACCCAAGACATTTAAATGAAGATATGATACCTCGCAGAAGACAATGACCATGATGAGTGATGAAGACCATGAGTAAGTGAAGGGAGTAGAAGTTACCTAGACGCAACAACCAATGACCAAATTTTTATTTGAAGACTCACTAAAATGACAAAAATTTGACTTGACACCGTAACAACACCTTGTAAGAGCATATTTGATCACTGGTGTCAATCTGAACTGACTGACACTTACACTTGGTGTTGTTGCTGCTCTGGAGCTCCTTCTACCCTTTGATATTCATGTTGGAAGGTTGTTGCTACTCATGATTTTCATTCTGTGGGATAGGCTGCTACAAGATTTCCTACAGGATGTCCTGTAGCTGCTTCTCGCTCAGAAATTTTAATCATACACTTTGCTGGGATTTTGAAGATGATGACATGGATAGAGAGGAGGTCTAGGAGTGTGAATAATGAGGCATACACTCAGGTGTTGTTCCCTCCTGCCCTCTTGTTTCATTTTTTTTCTTTGTTTTCTCTTGAGGACTGTGAATTTTTTTTAAAACTGATCTTTCTATGATGAATGCAGGGGCAATCAAGGTGGAGAGAGGTATAGTAATGAAGTGGTGATGTAGGGATGTTATTTTTTGACATGGCAGGTCATTTTCTTGCCCTAGGGTCACTTCCTGTAGGATTCCCGAACCACTATAATTCCTACAGGATCATCCTGTAGGTTTTCAGGGGATCCTGTAGGTGTATAGGGGATCCTGTAGAAAACACAGTCCCCTTGTAAACTAAAGAAAATGAGTGAAAAAATGAAATAATTGGTGGAGTGATGAATGATGATGGGTGGAAAAATAAAAGTGTGAGTGAAATAGGTCCCTTTTTTACTCTCCTTTGTTCTCTAATCATCCTCCCGTTGACTTGCAAACAAAAATTTTTCATGATTTTTCACTTTTTTTTTCTTTTTTTATTCTTATTTATTTATATATTTATTTATTTTCATTTTTTTTAAGACAACTAGTCTCCCTCTAAGAGTTTTTCATTCTAGCTGTTTTCCCTGGGTGCCTCAAGAGAGGTTTTCACCGAGGGATATTTTTACTTCTTTTTTTATTTTTTGTTTTTGACACCATTGGGCTTCCCCAAGAGGTTTTCAGCCCACTGGTGGGACTCAAGCGCCTCATGGAGGTCTTCACTCGAGTCCTTATTTTTCTTGTTTTTCTCTCTCAGTGATTTGATGAGGCAGAAGCTGAAACTTTCTCCACCACCATCACTATTTTATTGATACCATCAATGAACTCTTGCTTTGACAATGGCCTCTTGTAAACTTTCAGTCTATGCTCATTAACAAGTAAAGGAATGTCCTCTGCATCTATGGTCTTGATCTACACTGAACTATTATCGTGACATCTCTCTATAACATAAGGCCCCAACCATATTGTCCTTAACTTTCCATTAAAGTCTTTATATATGGAATCATATAACAAGGCCCAATCACCTTCCTGAAATTGATTATCCCTAATGTTCTTATCATTCCAAATCTTCCTCTGAATTTGAGTTACCTCTGCGTGTAGGAGGGCCTACATTCTGAATTCATCTAAACCATTCAACTGAAGAAATCTCTCTTGTTGTGCACTGTTGAGATCTAGATATAGTTGGGCTGCCATCCTGAATGTGTTATACTCAAACATAATGGACAGCAGGGCCTTTTTCCTATGACCAGCTCATAGGGTGTGAATCCAGTGGTGGTCTTCCAAGTGGTATTACAGGCCTAGGTGGCCTCAACTAGTTTATCTGCCCAATCTTTCCTACTGCTGCTAATCACTTTGGTCAAGATGCTCTCCAGCACTCTGTTGGTCACCTCCACTTACCCATTACCTTGTGGGTGATAGGGAGTGGAGGTCCTATGCTTGATCTTGTGCTGGTTGAGAAAGTATTCAATCATGTTGGAGGTGAACTAGCTGCCTTGATCAGTGACCAGTTCTCTAAGGTATCCAAATTTGTAAAATGCATTCTCCCTTAAGAGCTCAGCCACCTTATCCTTTGCTGCTACCTTAATTTCCTTGGTTTCAGCCCACTTAGCGCTCAGTTGGTCACCTCCACTTTCCCATTAGCGTGTGGGTGATAGGGAGTGGAGGTCCTATGGTTGATCTTGTTCTAGTTGAGAAAGTATTCAATCATATTGGAGGTGAACTGGCTACCTTGATCAGCCACCAGTTCTCTAGGGTATCCAAATTTGTAAAATACATTCTCCCTTAAGAATTTAGCCACCTTCTCCTCTGTTATTTCCTTAATTTCCTTGGCTTGTGCCCACTTAGTGAGATAGTCAGTGGACACAATGATATATTGCTTTTTCTTAGAAGGAGGGTCAATGTGTCCAATGAATTCCATGCCCCACTTGTGAAATGGCTCAAAATTCACTTGAGGTTGCAGAGGCATTTCATCTCTTTAAGTGGGCTTTGCCATCCTTTGGCAGCGATCACACTGACTAGTATATCTTTTCACATCTTGATGAAGAGTGGGCCAATAATACCCAGCTTGTAACACTTTAAATTCTATCATCTTTGCTGCAAACTGACCTCCACAAGGCCCATCATGGCAGGTCATAAGGATGTAAAAGACTTCCTCCTCCCTAACACATCTTCTCAAAATTTGATATAGGCCTATTTTGAAGAAGTTGCCCCCAATCCAGGTGAAGGGGGCGCTCTTCCTCACAATATTTCTTTTCTCTTTGGAGGACATATTCAGTGGGAACTATACAGATACCAAATAGTTTTCAATGTTAGCAAACCGTGGAGAGAGAACTAAAATGGCGAATAAGTGCTCATCCGATAACTAATCATCAACCATTCTCTCTTCACCTGCAGACAAAGTTAATCTGGACAAAATGTCTACAACAACATTTTCCTTTCTAGGCTTATCAAATAGTTAGATCAAATTGTTGTAATAAAAGTAACCATCTAATAAGTTGGGCATTCACATCAAGTTTATTCATGAAATATTTGATTGCAGCATGGTCAGTATGTAAAAATGTTTGATAGCCTGTAATATAAATCCTAAAATTTTTCAATGAATGCACAATAGCCAGGAGCTCCTTTTTGGTCATTGTGTAGTTCAGTTTGGCCTTTGACAAATTCTTGCTGATAAAGTAAATGGCATAAGGAAATTTCTCATCTATCTGGCCTAGGGCTACTCCTATAGCTTTGTGTGAGGCATCATCATGAATGTGAAAGGGAAGGGCCCAATTTGGGCCTCGGAGAATTAGTGCAGTGGTTAACTTGCCCTTCAGGGTGTCCAAGACCTCTTGATAGCTTTTTGACCATACAAACTTCGACTCCTTGGCCAATAATCCAAATAAAGGAGAATCCAACTTGTTTGAGTCTTTTATAAACCTTCGGTAGTATCCAACTAACCCTAGGAAACTTTTGACATCTCTTTGCTTTTGTGGAGGTGGGACACTTTGGATGATACCTATTTTGTTTGGGTCCACCTGTAGTCCTTGCTAAGATATTGAATGACCTAGCACAGTCCCTACAGTCATCAAGAATTTACATTTCTCGGAACTGAGAGATAGGTTCATCTCAATGCATTTGTGCATAACATTACCTAAGTTGGACAAAGCCTCCTCAAAATCACCCCCATAAGGTGTGAAATCATCCATATAGATTTCTACCGCATCATGGACTAACTAAGCAAAGATACTGAGGACTGCTCTCTGAAAAGTGGTAGGAGCATTGCATAGGCCAAAAGGAAGGACCCTATAGGTAAAAGTACCCCAAGGAAAAGTGAAGTTGGTTTTATCTTGGTCTCCTAGGCTAATCTAGATTTGATTGTACCTGTTAAATCCATCTAGGAAAGAGAAAAATGTTTTCCCTGCCATGCAATCTAGCACTTGATCGATGAAAGGTAGAGGGAAATGGTCCTTGTTTCTAGCTTTTTTTAACTCCTGGTAATCGACACAAATCCTCCACTCACCATTTGTCTTTGGAACCAACACTAAAGTAGAGACCCACTCACTATATGAGATAGGGTAAATGAATCTTGCATCTAGCAGTTTTTGCAGTTCTTCTTTGACTATGTCTTTAAGAGTTGGATTCATCCTCCTTTGGGGTTGTCAAACTAGCTTGCAACCTTCCTTGATATAAATATGGTGAGTACACACCAAGGGGTGCACTCCCTTCATTTCTCGGTAACTCCAAGTGAAGGCATCGAGGTGTTCCTTTAGCATGTTGCACAACTTTTCTTCTTGGAGAACAGAAAGATATGGATTGATTTTCAAAGTTCTCTTGGGACCGAATTCTATGGTTTTGACACTGATAGGGTTGGAATCAGCTAGGCATAGATCCACTTGATGGTTGTTTTGGGTATCCTTTACTACTTCCTCTAAGGACAATGTACTGGGGGTTGGACTTTGGAGTATGTGTTCAATCAAATCATCTTCACCCTAACGTCCCCCGACCATGGTTGCTTCTAAGGTATAGAGTTGGGTGGACTAAACTTCATCTATCTCCTCCTCTTCCAACCACAAAGGTAAGTCATGTTCTAGAGATGGTGGAGCAAGAGGGTATAGGACTAACTGATTGAAAATATGCCATTTCTTGATGGTCATATTTCCAGCTCTATGGCTAATGTAAGCATTGGCAGTGGCTAACGAGGGCCTCCCAAGGATGAGAGGGTAACCAGTAAGCCTTAGGCTGGAGAACTAGGAAATATGCAAGGTATTCCCAAGAATCAATGGAGACTATCACGTCCTCCATAATCCCCTTAGGGGTCGCTGTGGATTGGTTTGCAAGTTGCAGAACTATTGTGGTCTTCCTCAATGAACCTTGGAGGTTGAGTTTGAGCATGGTATCCTTGGTCATCACATTAATCACAGCCCCAAGATCTATCAAAGTGTGTGGGACAATGGTGCCATTGATGTGCACATCTACTATAGGGCTTCCAAGGTCCAAATACTTTGGATAGATTATCTACCTCAACATTAAGTCGGACAGTTGTCCAATGACATTAATGATAGGGGCATCTCTTTTTTGCCTCCTTGGATGCTTGAATAACTTCTCCTTGATATCTTGGAGAAGTGGAATTTTGACACATAGGTTTTTCAATTCTCCTAGAAGTTCAATCTCTTCTGGGGTAGGCTGGGGTGGTTGGGTTAATCTCTCAGGAAAGGGTAGTGGATTAAGCACACTTTCCTCTCTGTCTTCCTCAACCTCCCTGGGTGGAGGTAGAGGTTGGTTGTCCGGGAGTACTCTCCTAGATCTCAAGTTGAGTTCCTGAATCCTAACAGCATAAGCAGGATCTGATGTCTCTACACTATATACTTGTTCCTCTCTATTGTTCCAGTTTGGATTTGGCTGGGTAGGCATTTAGGGTTGTTTAGGTGGAGAAGAGTGTAAAATTTGTGGTTGGGAAGGTGGTGAAGGAAATAAAGCTGGGACATTGGCGTATTGGGGCTTCCACCCCTCAGGCGGTGCATTCCACTAAGGTTGTGGTGGAGCATAGGGTTGAAATGACTAGCTGGCTGGCTGGGAATGACACTTTGGTGCAAAGGACCAAGGAGGAGGTGTAGACCAAGAAGGATGAGCAAGGGGTCCCCAAGAAGGTATGGATGTGGTCTGGTTGGGGTTGTAATATGCATGGGATGACCCTTGCATGCCCTGCTAGTACGACCTAGGCCCATGAGGTCTCCTTTGGTTTATGTAGCAGAGCTGCTCAGTGACCCCTTCAGCTCCTTGATATACATCTTTGAGTAGAGTTAAAGAGGGGCACTTGTCTATGGAGTGGTTTTCTTCACAAACTGAGAAAATTTCAATAGAATTCAATGGACATTCACTCATTATATGCCTCCTTGTGCATATAGGACAAAAAATGGCCAAGGCTCTCTCTGCATCCTCCTACTTTCTCCTAATGTGCATAGTGTCCATCTGCAAGGCAAGGGTTTGCAACATCTCACTTTTGAAATCCTCCATCATATTTCCAATTTCACCCTTGATGGATGAATTGGAAGAGGATGGATTGACCATAGATTGACTAACCCTACACTGTTTCCTTACTGCCCTATAATGGTTTCTAAAGACAGTCTTGATATCCTCATAGGGTAACTGGTAGATATCCCCTCCTGCTAACAAGTGTAGGGTATCCAAAATGTCTTCCCTTCCTCCTCTAAGTAGGACCAGCTTCAGTGACTCAAGGTCAAGTGTGCACCTAGCCCTTTTGTAGCTAAGTTGGAATCTTTCCTCATAATCCTCTAGGGATTCATCATTGCCTAAGTTCATCCTGAAAATTTCCTCTTTAGTGTCTTTATACCTACAGTAGCCCCGACACTTGTTGTTGAAGGTTTTTTGCATCTAAGCCCAAGTTGTAATGCTATCTCTAGGTAAACCCATGAACCAGCACAAAGCTGCATCCTTGAGAGTGGATGGAAATAGTTTCAACTTCTGCTCATCACTTGTATAGTCATAGGTTCAGCATATGACAACAAACTTAAATAAGAAAGTGTCTGGGTCTTCTGTGGTCAAGCCATGGAAATGAGGAAGGGCATAAGGGCTTATATTTTTCATCTTAGTATCCCCATTGGTCTCCCTGATGGGGAAGGCACCCTCAAATATTTCTCTATTTCCCCTGTCATTTATGTTTTCAACCAGTAGGAATGGGTTCTCCTTCTTCTTCCACTATAGGTTCTTCAAATATGTCTAGTTGCTCACCTGAGGGTTCCTCCAGCTCAAAACCACTAAAGAAGAGGGAAATTTGGCTATTGGAAGTAGTGGGGGTATTTGGCAAAAAATTCCCTAAGTTATCCCTATTCCTACGAGGCATGAAAAGAAATGTTATTGTTTGGTTTGGTGATTTTTTCAAACATGGAAAGTGAATGTAGAATTGAAATTGCAGTTTGAATGAAAACTACTAAATGAATGAAAATATTAACTACTTGATTGAAATCTAACTTGTGGAATGGAAAGGAGATCAAAGAATGAAGAATGAAAAGGAAGCAAACTAAATTACTTTTGCAGAAATGAAACTAATAGCAGAATATTAGAAATAAGAAATAGAAGAAAGAAAGCAATAATCACATAGTACTCTGACACCTCCCTGACAATAGCGCCAAGAAAGTGATGAGAACTAGTATTGCAGCTAGAATGTTGCAAATCTTAGAGCTACCAGCTTTACTTTATCAACCCGAGGTTCATACAAACTTGGAGGTGACAGTGTTGTATACACAAGTAAAAGTGATGGTTCTGCCTTTTGTCACTATTCAGCTGGCGAGAGACCACTAGGGTTTTCAAGCCAGACTTCTATGGATTCAGAAGAAGCTTGATTGTTGATGAAAGAAAGACAAATCTACTCTAGGAGAAAGCTTATCTACTATAAATAAGGAAAATGATTGAAATCCTATGCTAAAAACACACCCTTCTCTAACTAACTGTTAAGAAACTATGCTTTACAAAAATGCCAAACCAACTTGTATGAAATGCTACTATCAAAAGCATGGAAGTTCAAGACATCAAACATCACTACTGTGCATGTAAAGGACTTAAATAAATTTGTTTTGTTCTTTTTATTCTTTTTCTAGAAAGCCAAGTGTAAACCCTAATATCTTTTGGTGATGTGGCAGGTGGTTTAGCGATCATGGTGGATGGTTGGGAAGTTTAGGAGATGATTGGAAGGTTCGGGAGACCCTTGGGTGACCTGGTGTAGCTTCCTAGAGGTTTTCTCTCAATTCGGCCTCAAAACAGGCCACTACAAGAAAACCTACAGGACGTACTAAAAACCTACAAGATTCCCTGTATTTCTACAAGATACAGCTGAGAGAAAAATTATGGTTGTTGGAGGTGATGGAAGGCTTAGGGAAGGTGGTGGATGGGTGGAATGGAGTGAGAAAATTCCCAGGATCACTCAAAACTCAATACCAAGGTTAGGAGATTGTTGGATTTGCTCAATATGCTTGGAGGAATTTCTATGTAAAATGATGAGATTGGTGAAGATCTTAGTGAAAGCAAGTGACGATTATGAATGGATGAAGTTGGGAGGTGGTTGTCTGATATGAGATCCCTTTATATTTCTGAAGCACCTTTTTGCATCAAACATTTATAATTTCCACAAAGTCATGTAAACAAGAAGAATTTTAACAAGCTAGAAAAGCAGAATTTAATGAACTAGTTGTCTACTTCATGCATCAAGAAAATTGTTGAACAAAATGGAATCATGGATGAGATATACTGAAAGACTGAAGATGGAAGAGATGGCAACTAAATCCTACACTTGCAAAAATGATCAAATGATAGTTTAAGTACAGTAAACTCTAAATCTTATGAAGAAATGGAAATCTATCTTTTTTAGGCTGCTTAAGGGTCTTTTCCTCAAATCATGATCCTTGAGGGAAGAGGTGAGGCCAAGAAACCCACTGACAGCTTTGTGGTGCTCCTTTTATCTCTTCTACCCTACTACTTAATTAAAGCATAAATGGAAGCAAACTAATAAATGGCTAATCAAATCCACAATACTTGTAATGAAATACTTCTAGAGGCAATTTAACCATGAATCTATGAAACTAAGCTAAGAATACAGATACAAGAAGAGGAGCCTTTTCTGCTAGGGTTGGGCCATAACCCAAGAGCTTCATCCCTCTGAATCAAGTTAGTGCTAGATCAAGAAAAAACTCATTTTCATTATCAAAACAAAAAATTACATCAATGTCTTCAACAATTCTGGAGCTCGAAAATAACTAGTGTTTTTGAAACAAAAATTCGAATCCTAATGAGGTTGTAGGCCTCTCTACTTATACAACTGAATTCTCCAATGACTTCCTTAAATATACGGAGGCTCAACTCCCAAACTCGAGATGAACTAACTCTTTGTTTATCACTTACTCGTCTGCCTTTTGATATTCATGACTTGGTTGCTTGCACTCCGAGCTGGTGTGATTAGTGGAGGAATATTCGAGTGGGGGAGGAGTAAATGAGGAGGATTTACCTCCTACAATCTCTCTCCCTCTTCCCATTCAAGTTCAAACCTTAGTCTTGCCAAAATTCCTTGATTTTCTCTTCCAATCCTGCATTCAATGCATACTAGTCCACCAAGCATAATATCTCACTTTAACTCATCTCATTAAACAAAATATAATCAAAACATGTAATAAGTTGTGAGAAGAGTTGATTTGACTAAGCTAGGAGGTGAGTTAAGGGCCATATAATTACCCAATGATGAGGCTCATCAGTGCACCCACCTCAGACCCCATGTGTTAGAACCTTTCATACACCTTCCTTGGCTCTTCGTAGTTGTCACACCCTTGCTACCAACGGAGTTATCTTACATGCCTCTTTGGGAAATCGCGGTCAAGGCATTAGCGTACGACCCACTGCTGGGACTCCTACACAAAATGGTCTGAGGTCTAATTGGGACTTCTTACCAGGGAGATTCCCTGACATGTTGGTGGGTCTAGCACCATCAACACAAATGAAGTAGTTGATATGTTGTCTATACCATCTTTGAATGCTTCAGTAGTGCTACAAAATAGTTCTTTAAAACATGAAAGTTATATAGAACAATATAGTATAGATGTTGATTTCAAAGATATTTATGAATCACTAACTCATGGTACTCAGGTGGAAGAAATCAATTATCATATTCATGACAATTTGTTATATCATCTTGGTAAGTTGTGCATACCATAGACAGAAAGGGCACATGTTATTGGGGAAGCACATTCTTCTTGCATTTTAGGACATTTTGGTGTAAGCAAGACTATGGCACAAATTCAAAGGTATATTTACTGGCCTTGTATGTATGAAACAATTGTTATGTACATTAAAGGATGTGTGATGTATTCAACCAACAAACCAAGAAATCGAAAGATTGGTTTGTACATGCCACTTCCAATTCCTTTGCGACCATGGGACAAAATTTCCATGGATTTTGTTGGAGGACCTCCTATGTCTACGATAGGGCATGATTACATGTATGTTGTGGTTGATATATTCAATAAGATTTGCATTCTTGTTACATGAAAAACGCAAGTGACTACCAAACATATTGCACAAATGTTCTTTCAATAAGTATGGGTTCATTTTGGGTTACCTACTTCCATTATTTCTAATCGAGACACTTGTTTTGTAGGAGATTTTTGGTCCACTTTGTGGGGACTCATGGACAAAAAGTTGAAGAAGAGAACAATTTTTCATCCACAAATCGATGGACAAACAGAAGTGGTGACCAGGAAAGTCATACATCTCCTCTGAGGTTACTAGAATAAACATCCTTAGTTGTGGGATGAATCTTTACCTTATGTGCAACATGCTTACAATCGAGCCTTACATTCTTTAACTATTTGATCGCCATTTGAAACGTGTTTTGTGTATCTACCAAAATCATTGATGGATTTCATGTTCGGTGAAGAAGATAAAGTGGGTGGACATGATGATGCAAATAAAGAAGTTAAGTTCATTCAACAGATACATCAGAAACATGAAGAAGTGCAGAATTAGTTAGAGAAAAGTCAGGCCAAGTACAAAATGCACCATGACAAGCATCGAGTAGATCATCATTTTCAGGTCAGTGATCAGGTATGGTTGTATATCAGTAAAGATAGGTTGAAAGGTGAAGGTAAGAAACTAAAACCCATTAGGTATGGACCTTTCAAAATTGTTGAAAAGATTGGAAATAATGCATTCCAATTAGATTTACCTCCTTACATGTGTATTTATTCAGTTGTAAATGTGGAAAATATGAAGTTGTATGAACCTCCAATGATCATGGATCCAAAGGAAGATACACAAATTCCTATTATTAATGATTTGGCACCTGAATATATGAATGAGTTGCAGGAAGATACCATCTTGGACAGGAAGGCTCAATCTTCAAGGTGTGGATATGTTGAATATCTTTGAGTGGGGTTCAAGGGCATGAATCCGAGCAAGGCAGGGTGGATGGAGATTGGAAGAGTGAGGGAGTTGTACCCTCACCTGATATCTACTTAAATCAAAATTTTCTAGTCCAAAAGCTTTCAAGTGGAGAGGATTGATCCAGGAGGATCTTATGTCAGTCCATTTTGTCCAAGAATTCCAATTCATATTTAGTTTTGGTCAGCTTCATTAGTATTTTCTTCATGGAGAAAAAAGCCTTCTTGGGGAAAAGGTGGTCAAAATTATGTCATGGTGTGACAAATGTTGTTTGTAATGGGTTCAACTATGGTGGAAAAAGATCTAAGCTAAGGTGGCACGATCTTTATGTCAATATAAAGGTGCTAAATTTTTAAACCAATAACTAATCCTAAAGGTCTAAATCCTAAGTCCTAAGGACCTAGCGCATAAATAAATCACATAACCTAAGTTAACAAAACCACTTTCAGACTATATGCTAAAAACTATGCAAAACAAATGTCTTACACAGTTCCTAACCGTGCAGTCTAGATAACTGCAACAGAGGTCATAACCGTCGAAGATGTGGACATGTGAACAAGGGTAACATTGACCACAGCATTCAGTTGACCATGTTGGAACCACAGCAGAAAACCGTTGGAGTTAACAATTTTCACATGCAGTTGGGGTGCACACTAGTAGCCGGAACTGCCAATATTTGCTGCAAGGTGGTAGCTTGAAGTTAGACCACGATGTTCACATGCTAACAGTCAAACCTCTCCACATTGTTAGTTAGACCATCATCAAATTTGGATATCCAAAGTTTATTTTGGGCTTTTCCGATGGGTATTGTTCTATTTTAATTCAACCACCATGTAACCTCTCACAAGGTTTCTATATGTAATAAGATCGAGACCTCTTAAGCCTTAAATGCATAACCATTCATTCTATGTTTGGCTATGGGAGCTCAAATCTTCACCTGCAACATTATAAATTCATCTCTTAGCTCATGAAGAAGACAAAGGAGTGATTTTTGAAAATTCATATTCAGATTTTTGTGAGAGAGAGAGACAGATTTGTTTTCAGTGTTCCTTGGCCGTCCAGAGGATATAATTGGGAACCGAGATAGGATTTGGAAATCTAGAAGAGAGAGCTTTCTGTTGACAGAGACCAGAGGTGCCTACAAGCACATTCATTCTAGTGTTTTTTCTATGTAAATACTTCCTTGGATCAATCCTTAATGAAATGGATACCCATCTTGAAAGCGGACCCGGAGATGTAGACCATCAGGGATGAACTCCGTAATCAATGTTTTATGTCTTTTATCTCTATTATTTTTTGTAAATTAATGTTTAAATATGCTGCTGATGTCAGGATTAAGTCATTAAATCAGTTGTTTTCCTTTAGTCTTCCACATTAAGCACTTAAGTTAACAATCAATTCATTTTTGGTAAATATTCAATTCTACTTCAGTTTTGTTTATGATCAATATCAGATCAATACACATGACATACTTATGGGGAGTCCAAAAGTACAAATATTTGACTCATTTCTTATAGTGGAATGTGAAAGAAAATAGAAGAGTGCAATGGAAGACAAATAAACCTCAAATTTACATGGATGTAGAAGGTTTGGCAATCCCAAATTTGAAAAAGAAGAATCAACAAGATCAAATATATGGAAAAATTCATCAAAGGAATTTCAAAAATTCTTGGATCTGGATGGAATTGGTAGGCTAAAATGTTTTATTAAAGATGTGTCCTAACATGGAGGTGACATGTGGGCATGGAAGCTTCCACGTGTAAACTAACATCATATTGTAGGTGGTAACATGGGGGGAAATGGTTTCCACGTGTCTACCACGTGAAAATAGTACAAACATTGATGTGCCATTTGTAGTGTTGTTTTAACCAATCCTAATTGACCAAGACTGCAACCATTAATTGTCAACCTGGGGTAGGTATTGTTGTTTCAATGGAGTTTGCACTATCTGTGTCGATACACTACAACCAAGAATGAAAAATAAAAAGAGACAGTAAAGAATTTCGTTGAATCAATTGCAGAAATTAAACCATTGATGCGGAAATTAAAACACTCCACAGAAATGAAATCACACTTCACAATTACCAAAGCAAGGGCACACCACATATTAAACTAATGACTACACCAGCTGGTCACTACAATTTTGTTTAATCAAACTAGTGTAGCAACATAATATAATCTGGAATTGCAATGGATGTATTTTACAATTTATACAACAATAGCAAAAAAAACCATACAACAATAAAACAACAATAACATACAACTACTTCAACCACTGCAGTCCCTGCTAAAGAGGAGGGCCCTTCCTCCCTAGCATTGACGCGGGGATAAACACGAGATTAGTTAAAGAATCAGATGAGTAACGGTAACAGCATCACCATAGTTCCTTCAATATTAAAAGTAATTAAAAGTTACAATATCAAAGTAACAGTGCTTTTCTCTATGTCATCCCCGTACATGAGAAATCAAGTTTCTTTTATAATTATTGCATACCCAAAATCAAGAATAGAACATTCATGAGAATCTCATGATTCATTTGTTGATCATAAAAATAGAGGTAGTTATATCCTATTTCTAAATGCAAATGCTTCTCAGATACATTGGTTAAGATCGCAACCATTTGGCTCTTTTACTTCTAAATAAATGATTCATAACCCTCGACACTTGTTGTGTGGAATAGTACCCACAACTTTGCCAGCTACGATGCAACAACATCCTACAGTCAAATGACGGTTCGGGATGTAACAACATCCTTGGTATAACAATGGTCATCTTTAACAACACGTGGTGTAACAGCAACCTATAACAGCATATAGTGTGTAATAGTAATCTGTAACATCATATAGGGTGTAACAACAATATCCTCTACTCTACTCTGAAACCAATCAACGTGGCTTGTTCACTCCATAACCTCGTCCCCATAATAAACACCTGAACAAGAGACGAGGATCCAAAATACTTCTCCAATGCTTACCCCAGTTAGCCACAAAAAGGAATATTGTATCGTAATATTCAAAAAAGCATGGAAAAATAACATGACGGTGAAATAGGCAGTATAAATGAGAAAAAGGGTGATTAACATGTGAAGTTTCATGGGCCTAGAAGGAAAGAGGATCAAAACTAGGGAAAGAAAGTGTAGGAAATAAGTATAAAATTCACACCCAACATCTCCCCCCAATTGAAGCAACTACATATCCCCATGTAGAACCTCAACACCTCCTGCTATACCCCCAATGGAAGTCTGTAAAATTATAGGCACCAGCAGTGTCTTCACCTGGATCCCTGTACCGCTGAGTAGCCATCAACAGTCGTGGCCATGTTTCTTCTTCATAGTCACATAGGTGGTAGTCCAACTAATATTCTTCTATTGGTAACCAAATCAAAGGAAATTTGAATCTAACTCCGATCTAGAATGCTCCCAATGTTTGTATTACTCGAGCATATTTGGGTACCCATGTAACAGCAGCCACGAAATTCATGTACTCAAAAAGATCTCCTTCTTGCGACTCTGCACTACAGGCCTTGGTGCACTTAAGGCATCCTGCTAGCGCTCGAATTTTCATATCTGCATGAAAATTGAGGAAAATCCTTGCAATCCTCTTTCTCTAAGTGGTTGGCTATTGCTTGAACCCCAGGGTGCTCAGGAGCAACTTAAACTCATGTCTTAGCTCATAAACCTTTCCTAGTTCTGCTCTAACCCATAATACTTCCCTTTCTTCATTGGTTTTCGCTGATTTCATGGCGAGATGCCATTCGATTTAGTTTCTCATAAAAAAAAGGAAAGCCCGCAACTGCAAATATCCCATATAGGATAAAACACTTACTACCATATTTCTGCTAACATACTCACACATTATGTTATGAAAAAATAGCTCAGAAAGTAAGCTGTGTTCATCAAAATCACAAGTACAGAAAATTTCAAGAAAAGTACAGGTAGAAGAACCCAAATAAGGCTTATTCTCAAAGACTACTTTTAATTGAAATAAATAATATAATTCCTAGAGGAACACTAGATACGATGGAGAAGGTCGCCTGCATCCTAGAAGGTTCAAGGCAAGCTCACGAAGCTTTGTCTTATCATTTGTCAGATCCGAAACCTGTCGTTGTAATAGCTGCAATTGTTCATCCTTTTTATTCATAGCTTTCTTATGTCTCTGTACTTCCCATTCTCTCTCCCATTCTTCCTTTAACCATTTCTCCCTAAGTGAATCCATCATATTTTTGTGTGCCTTGAGCGAGATCATTCGCTCTTGTAGAGAGAGTGTCTACTGCTTCCATTTCTATAACTCTAGTATCAACAACATTTTTTCATGACACCATCCTTCATTGAAACCTGGTTTTCTCCCACATGCACTAACAATCGATGGTGTAACAGCCTCACGAGGGTGAAACTGCTCCATTTAAATTGCTAGTTCTTGTGTAACAAAAGCGTCATCAATTGATTTTTGTGTAAGAGTTTCTTTCTCTCCCTTATCAAATTTTGCTTTCATTGCTGGTTCTTGTGTAACAAGAGTGTCAACCACAAGTTCATGGATATCAACTTCTTCTTCTTTCCCTTAGTTGGCTTCTATTTCCACTATAGGTTCTTGTGTAATAGTAGTGTCAACCAAGGGTTCATGTGTATCATCTACGACATTACTTTCTGTGGAATGATCTGTCTCAGCTGTTGGTCCTCATGTAAGAGTAGCATATTCAACGGGTTTTTGTGCGTCAGCTTCCTAGGTTTCGGTTTGTATTTCCCTCGAGATGGTTTCCACTACACAGACACTATACCCCACTGCCACTAGCTTTGTAGCACAAGCCATGCACACACCACCCGGAACATTTCCCTTTCCAGCCCCGTCTATAGCCTCAGCAAAGTGTCTAACCCCAGGACCCTTGCCTCTACCTTATCTTCTAATAACCACTTCCTTAGCTTTTCATTTTCATTTTCTAAACTTTCAATTTTGAATAGCAAGGATTGAGTCTCGTTCTTACTTGGTGAGGAAGGTTCCTCTGGCCGAGCCTACTCTTCAACCTTCTGCTCTGTGGCCTCCTTGTTTTTCTTAGACATGGATGGGGACTCTGGGTGCCCTCTAACCCTTATTCTCTGTTTTGACCATATATCACGAATTGGCTTGTCAATTGGCCTCTTTCCAACCCTTACTTTCGAGGGTTGGGGTTGCTCCTCGATTTTGCCAAAGCTTTCTCAAACATCCTACTTTGTTTCCTGTAGGGAGTTATAGCCTTATTTCTCATGAATTCATCCCATATCCTACCCTGGTGACTTAGGGCGTCTATCACAACTATCTTAATGAGGCCATCGTTTGAGACACATGTCTCTATATGCGCATATATTTTTATGGCCGCGACCATATGCCTGATATTTTCCAGCAAAAAGTAGGGAATATTTATCAGCTATCGATGTCGAAGGTGGTTTAGCAATGGAAAATGGTAATTGAATATGATTGTTTCCCTTCCCTCAAAGGTGATATACTTGATGAGGTAAAGGATGACATCATCCCATGGCTAGGGAAGTGACAACCTATCAATCCCCCTTCCTTTATTCACCAGTTGTTTCTCCCCTTAGAGAAAATCCTCCTTCAAGGAGGGGTCATTAACATTCCTGTTAAACCACATTTTTCCTTCTATTGGTAATTTCGTCACTTGGGAAATTACCCCTTCTATAACCTCCAGCTTTAGTCCCATGACCTCTGTTTGATTCCTCTCTAAATTATTCGTGAACTCCATAGCAATTTCCCCGTCTAATCCTTCTAGCCTATAGAAAAACTCAAACCAGCCTGCATCTTTAAAAATTTGACATGCTTCAGGGCAGTTTTCCAAAGCCTCTATTGACCCTGGTTCATGTCGAATTTTTGTTCCACCCATCTCTACACAAATTCAATGTTTTTCTCCTCTCTTTTTCCCCCCTTGAGAAGTTCCGAAGTAGTCAGCACAATACTCAGTTGTTTCGGCTCAGCAACTGTTCTCCTCCACTTCTCTGAGTACTCTGAATGGGGTTGTAATGCTCCAGCAAGGGGTAAATAGTAGGGTGACGCAAGCAATAATTTCAAATTAGGATTGCGATCATGGTTTGTACTGCACAGTAATGTTTCCTTATTAATGCTAGGTTATGGGAGGTCTAGTCGGAGGTACAATTCCTGTTTTTCGCATGATCGATAATTAAATGACAATGATTAATAGATAATCATGATTTGGTTGCGATTTTTAAATACTCACAGGTCATGCAAAGGGCATGTCACCATGTAATTCGCCACTCCCCCCCGACTTAAATGTGGCAGCCGAACTCGGCCATCAAAAGGGATAACGTGTTAGATTTCCATAGTTACTGAATAAAAGCGGATAACAATATTACCTTTGTATGACGTACCTAGTGTGACGTGGGGAGGAGACATTGGTGGCAAGGTGCGAATTTAATTATGGTGATCAACACAACTGCTGCCTGAACCACAATGATGCATGTTGTGTGTCAAAATAAATAGTTTACTCAGATTGTTTCTAGAAGTCATCGTCTCTTACAAATGTAACAGCCAAGACGACTGTTATGTATTATTGATTTTCACAAAAGGTGAAAAGAAAAAAAGGTCATGTAACAACATTATTGTATAATATGCTTGAAATAACAAATGCTATTATAGAACGTGTAACAACCGCCATAGAGTGGTTTTCAACTACTACATAAATTGTCTATCTGCGCCCGAAAAGGGTTTTCACATCAAAATTATTTTATTTCCTTATTTATTATGTTGTTATTGTTGTTATTTTTTTTTAGGAAGGTGTAACCGCAGCAAATAGCGGTTGGTTTTCAGCTGTTACACTTATTGGAAAATTAGAATTTTGGTAGTACAAGGGTGTTTTCCCCTGCTCCTGCAATCTGAAGATCTGAATTCCTGCCAATTTTGAAGAATGAATCCCTTGAAGAAGGCTTATGATATACCCGAATATAGTGACCATTTGCAAGCAATGACGTCGTTGCACTGTCAATGGTAACCAACTTCACAGCCCCATTGTCAAAGACTGCATCTACCTCATAGGGGCCTGGCCATCTATTGCAGAGCTTACCCTTGAAGTCCTTGAATCTTGAATCATATAGGAGAGCCCAATCTCCTTTCTGGAACTTCTTATTCTTTATGAACCAGTCATGCCACTTAGCTCTCTACTTCTGGATAATCTCTGTTTGTTGGATAGTATCTAGTCATTTCTCCTCCAATTCATTGAGTTGGTTCAACCTCTGCTTTTGTGCTATAGCCAGATCCAAATTTACCTGAAATGCTATTCTCAATGTCTTGATTTCAAACTCAATAGGGAATAAGGGATTTTTACCATACACAAGTTCATATGGTGAGAATCCCATGGTATTACTCCATGTAGTCATGTATTCCCACAACACTTCTGGAATTTTATCGACATAATTCCTTCAGTGACTAGCCACGGTCCTGGTAAGAATCCCCTCAATGACTTTGTTGGTGCTTTCCAATGGAAATTCGCTTGTGGATGATAAGGTGTTGTGATTCTATGATGGATTTAATATTTTTCAACCAACTTTTGAATCATATGCGATGTAAACTAGGTCCCTCCATCTATGACTATCTCCCTGGGTATACCAAAATGGACAAAGATGTCTTCAAACAGGAAGTCTGAAGTAGCCTTCTCCATGGCTCTGGTTAGTGCTTTTGCCTCAACCCATTTTGTAACATAGTCAGTGTAGACAAACTGTAGGATTTTTGTCTAGATGAAGGATTAATTGGTCCCACAAAATCCAAGGCCCATTTCTCAAAAGGTTCTAAGACAATTTGAGGCTGTAATGGAATCTCATCTGATTGCAGTGGTTTGCCCATTGTTTGGTAGTTATCACATACTTTCACGAACTTCTTGGCATCCTGAAATATTGTTGACCAATAATACCTTGTCGAAAGGACTTTGTATCATGTCCACTTGTCTGCGAAGTTCCCTCCAGAAGGTTCCTCGTGACAAACCTTAAGGATGTCAAATATCTCATCTTCCCTAACACAACGTTTGATCTAGAAATCCGGTTCAGTGTGATAGAGATTCCCATCTATCTAGGTATAGGTAGCACTCTATTGTATGATCTTTCTCACTCGCTTGGAGGAAAAATATTGTGGAAACTTCCCTGAAGCAAGATAATTTCCTATATCTGCATACTAGGGTGAGTAAGTAGAAACAATTTGGGGTTAATGTTCAGAAACTTTCATGGTTCTATTTCAATTGGACCACTATTAGTATTCAGAATGGTTCTCATTTGTTCAAAATCTATATGTTCTACCTCCTCTTCCTCCTTTGAAATTTCAATGGAAGTGACAGAAAGCGCGTTACTAATAAAACCATTAATGATATCATCTTCTATCTCATCCTTGAAATATTTGGCTTTCCCCAGAGTCAGGAGTGGTAGGGAAAGATATGATTCGGGCTCAAAATCATCTCACCATGGGTTATACAAATCCATAATCGGTTTTGGGGGGTAAAGACTAAGATTCTTTGTAGCTTGGCCATCCGAGATCACCATAGATCTAGATATGCATCCTATAAATGCATCTCTATTGGCCATCTAAGGTCTTCCTAGGATCAAAGGATGTCCCCCCAAGTTTGATTTGGGTTGTAAGATAAGAACGTCAGCCGAATACCTCTAAGAAGACATTGTGATTACTATGTCTTCTAACACCCCCTCGGGTTTGACATAGGACCTTTCTGCTAATTCAAGTACAGTAGGAGTATGTCTAAGCCCATGTAGCCTTAGGGTGGTAAAGAGGTCCTTTATCATCACATTAATGGCAACCCCAAGATTGATTAATGTGTTAGTTATGGGCTGGTCATTAAAGTAGACAGTAACCATAGGGTTTCCTAGATCATTATACTTGGTTAGAAGAGGTTGAGAAAAAATTAATTCGGACAATTTCCCCATCATGTGTATAGTAGAAAGGTCCTTAGGCATCCCTCCAGGTTTCTTAATGCACAAATATCGTACTATTTTAGCATAAATAGGTACTTCTTTAAGAGCCTGCAGCAGAGGAATTCATATGTGCAAATTTTACAACTCCCTTAGAAAATCAGATTCGAGTTATGAGGCCATCCGAGGCTAGTTAATCTCTAAGGATACGGAGGATTCTGAGTTATAACAGTCATGTGGGCTACTAGAGGTGTATCATCCTTACCTGAGTTGGTTATTATAGGAGTAACAGTTCTTCTCGGGTTGGTTGTTACAGAGGTAGCAGTTTTCCCTGTATCAACTATTACAGGTGTAACAACTGCCTCAGGATCCACTGTACCTCCTCTGGAAGGCTCACATTCCTCCTCGGTAATGATAAGGGAGTGATTTGGTTTAATTACCTTACCTTACCGCAATTGGATTTCATTAATTCCTATGGGGGCAATAAGGTAAGTTTGGAAGGTAGTCAGAGCCTCTATGACCTGAGCTCCTTTATTATTTGGGTTAGGGTTAGGTTGCACAAGTAGTTGGGGTCGCACAGACAGTGTAGGAGTAGTATTTTGGAAAGGAGGAAATTACTACAATATTTCTGCTGACATAATCACACATTATGTTATGAAAAAATAGCTCACAATGTAAGTTGTGTTCATCAAAATCACAAGTACCTAAAATTTCAAGAAAAGTACAGGTAGAAGAACCCAAATAAGGCTTATTCTCAAAGACTTCTTTTAATTGAAATAAATAATAGAATTCCCAGAGGAACACTAGATACGATGGGGAAGGTCGCCTGCATCCTAGAAGGTTCAAGGCAAGCTCACGAAGCTTTGTCTTATCATTTGTCAGATCTGAAACCTGTCGTTGTAATAGTTGCAATTGTTCATCCTTTTTATTCATAGCTTTCTTATGTCTCTGTGCTTCCCATTCTCTCTCCCATTCTTCCTTTAACCATTTCTCCCTAAGTGAATCCACCATATTTTTGTGTGCCTTGAGCGAGACCATTCGCTCTTGTAGAGAGAGTGTCTACTGCTTCCATTTCTATAACTCTAGTAACAACAACATTTTTTCATAACACCATCCTTTATCGAAACCTGGTGTTCTCCCACATGCACTAACAATCGATGGTGTAACAGCCTCACGAGGGTGAAACTGCTCTATTTCAACCGCTAGTTCTTGTGTAACAAAAGCGTCATCAATGGATTTTTGTGTAAGAGTTTCTTTCTCTCCCTTATCAGCTTTTTCTTTCATTGTTGGTTCTTGTTTAACAAGAGTGTCAACCACAAGTTCATGGATATCAGCTTCTTCTTCTTTCCCTTAGTTGGCTTCTATTTTCACTATAGGTTCTTGTGTAACAGTAGTGTCAACCAAGGGTTCCTATGTATCATCTACGACATTACTTTCTGTGGAATGGTCTGTCTCAGCTGTTGGTCCTCATGTAAGAGTAGCATCTTCAATGGGTTTTTGTGCTTCAGCTTCCTAGGATTCGGTTTGTATTTCCCTCGAGATGGTTTCCACTACACAGACACTATACCCCACTGCCACTAGCTTTGTAGCACAAGCCGTGCACACAGAACCCGAAACATTTCCCTTTCTAGCCCCGTCTATAGCCTCAGCAAAGTGTCTAACCCCAGGACCCTTGCCTCTACCTTATCCTCTGCTAACCACTTCCTTAGCTTTTTATTTTCATTTTCTAAAATTTCAATTTTGAATAGCAAGGATTGAGTCTCGTTCTTACTTAGTGAGGAAGGTTCCTCTGGCCGAGCCTACTCTTCATCCTTCTGCTCTGTGGCCTCCTTGTTTTTCTTAGACATGGATGGCGACTCTAGGTGCCCTCTAACCCTTATTCTCTGTTTTGACCATATATCATGAATTGGCTTGTCAATTGGCCTCTTTCCAACCCTTACTTTCGAGGGTTGGGGTTGCTCCTCGATTTCCGCCAAAGCTTTCTCAAACATCCTAGTTTGTTTCCTGCAGGGATTTATAGCCTTATTTCTCATTAATTCATCCCATATCCTACCCTGGTGACTTAGGGCGTCTATCAAAACTATCTTAATGAGGCCATGGTTTTTGACACATGTCTCTTGATGCGCATCTATTTTTATGGCCGCGACCATATGCCTGATATTTTCCAGCAAAAAGTAAGGAAGATTTATCAGCTATCGATGTCGAAGGTGGTTTAGCAATGGAAAATGGTAATTGAATATGATCGTTTCCCTTCCCTCAAAGGTGATATACTTGATGAGGTAAAGGATGACATCATCCCATGGCTGGGGAAGTGAAAACCTATCAATCCCCCTTCCTTTATTCACCAGTTGTTCCTCCCCTTAGAGAAAATCCTCCTTCAAGGAGGGGTCATTAACTTTCCTGTTAAACCACATTTTTCCTTCTATTTGTAATTCCGTCACTTGGGAAATTACCCCTTTTGTAACCTCCAGCTTTAGTCCCATGACCTCTGTTTGATTCCTCTCTAAATTATTTGTGAACTCCATAGTAATTCCCCCGTCTAATCCTTCCAGCCTCTAGAAAAACTCAAACCAGCCTACATCCTTAAAAATTTAGCATGCTTCAGGGCAGTTTTCCAAAGCCTTTATTGACCCTGGTTCATGTCGAATTTCTTCTCCACCCATCGCTACACAAATTCAATGTTTTTCTCCTCTCTTCTTCCCCCCTTGAGAAGTTTCGAAGCAGTCAGCACAATACTCAGTTGTTTCAGCTCTGCAACTGTTCTCCTCCACTTCTCTGAGTACTCTGAATGGGGTTGTAATGCTCCAGCAAGGGGTAAATAGTAGGGTGATGCAAGCAATAATTTCAAATTAGGATTGCGATCATGGTTTGTACTGCACAGTAATGTTTCCTTATTAATGCTAGGTTATGGGAGGTCTAGTCGGAGGTACAATTCCTGTTTTTCGCATGATCGATAACTAAATGACAATGATTAGTAGATAATCATTATTTGGTTGCAATTTTTAAATATTCACAGGTCATGCAAAGGGCATGTCACCATGTAATTCACCACTCCCCCCTGACTTAAATGTGACAGCCGACCTCGACCATCAAAAGGGATAACGTGTTAGATTTCCATAGTTACTGAATAAAAGTGGATAAAGATATTACCTTTGTATGACGTACCTAGTGTGACGTGGGAAGGAGACATTAGTGGAAAGGTGCGCGAATTTAATTATGGTGATCAACACAACTGCTGCCCGAACCACGATGATGCATGTTGTGTTTCAAAATAGATAATTTACTCAGATTGTTTCTAGAAGTCATCGTCTCTTACAAATGTAACAGCCAAGACGAATGTTATGTATTATTGATTTTCACAAAAGGTAAAAAGGAAAAAAGGTCATGTAACAACATTATTGTATAATATGCTTGAAATAACAAATTCTATTACGAAACATGTAACAACCGCCACAGAGTGGTTTTCAACTACTACATAAATTGTCTGTCTGCGCCCGAAAAGGGTTTTCACATCAAAATTATTTTATTTCATTATTTATTATGTTGTTGTTGTTGTTATTTTGTTTTTAGGAAGGTGTAACCGCAGCAAATAGTAGTTTGTTTTCAACTGTTACACTTATTGAAAAATTAGAATTTTGGTAGTAAAAGGGTGTTTTCCCCCGCTCCTGTAATCTGAAGATCCGAATTCGTGACAATTTTGAAGAATGAATCCCTTGAAGAAGGTTTATGATATAACTGAAGACAGTGACCATTTGCAATAAATGATGTCGTCACACTGTCAATGGTAACCAACTTCATAGCCCCATTGTCAAAGACTGCATCTACCTCATAGGGACCTAGCCATCTAGTGCAGAGCTTACCCTTGAAGTCCTTGAATCTTGAATCATATAGGAGAGCCCAATCTCCTTTCTGGAACTTCTTATTCTTTATGAACCAGTCATGCCTCTTAGCTCTCTACTTCTGGATAATATCTGTTTGTTGGATAGTAGCTAGTCATTTCTCCTCCAATTCATTGAGTTGGTTCTACCTCTGCTTTTGTGTTGTAGCCAGATCCAAATTTACCTGCAATGCTATTCTCAATGTCTTGATTTCAAACTCAATAGGGAATAAGGGATTTTTACCATACACAAGTTCATATGGTGAGAATCCCATGGTATTACTCCATGTAGTCCTGTATTCCCACAACACTTCTGGAAGTTTATCGACCTAATTCCTTCAATGACTAGCCACGGTCCTGGTAAGAATCCCCTCAATGACTTTGTTGGTGCTTTCCAATGGAAATTCGCTTGTGGATGATAAGGTGTTGTGATTCTATGATGGATTTAATATTTTTCAACCAACTTTTGAATCATATGCGATGTAAACTACGTCCCTCCATCTATGACTATCTCCCTGGGTATACCAAAACGGACAAAGATGTATTTAAACAGGAAGTCTGAAACAACCTGCCCCATGGCTCTGGTTAGTGCTTTTGCCTCAACCCATTTTGTAACATAGTCAGTGTAGAAAAAATGTAGGATTTCTGTCTAGATGAAGGATTAATTGGTCCCACAAAATCCAAGGCCCATTTCTCAAAAGGTTCTAAGACAATTTGAGGCTGTAATGGCATCTCATCTGATTGCAGTGGTTGGCCCATTGTTTTGTAGTTATCACATACTTTCACGAACTTCTTGGCATCCTGAAATATTGTTGACCAATAATACCTTGTCGAAAGGACTTTGTATCCTGTCCACTTGTCTGCGAAGTTCCCTCCAGAAAGTTCCTCGTGACAAACCTTAAGGATGTCAAAGATCTCATCTTCCCTAACACAACGTTTGATCTAGAAATCAGGTTCAGTGTGATAGAGATTCCCATCTATCTAGGTATAGGTAGCACTCTATTGTATGATCTTTCTCACTCGCTTGGAGGAAAAATATTGTGGAAACTTCCCTGAAGCAAGATAATTTGCTATATCTACATACTAGGGTGAGTAAGTAGAAACAAGTTGGGGTTAATGTTCAGAAACTTTCATGGTTCTATTTCAATTGGACCACTATCAGTATTCAGAGTGGTTCTCATTTGTTCAAAATCTATATGTTCTACCTCCTCTTCCTCCTTTGAAATGTCAATGGAAGCGACAGAAAGTGCGTTACTAATAAAACCATTAATGATATCATCTTCTGTCTCATCCTCGAAATATTTGGCTTTCCCCAGAGTCAGGAGTGTTAGGGAAAGATATGATTCGGGCTCAAAATCATCTCACCAAGGGTTATACAAATCCATAATTGGTTTTGGGGGGTAAAGACTAAGATTCTTTGTAGCTTGGCCATCCGAGATCACGATAGATCTAGATATGCATCCTATAAATGCATCTTTAGTGGCCATCTAAGGTCTTCCTAGGGTCAAAGGATGTCCCCCCAAGTTTGATTTGGGTTGTAAGATAAGAAAGTTAGCCGAATACCTCTAAGAAGATATTGTGATTACTATGTCTTCTAACACCTCCTCGGGTTTGACACGGGACCTGTCTGCTAATTCAAGTATAGTAGGAGTATGTCTAAGCCCATGTAGCCTTCGGGTGGTAAAGAGGTCCTTTGTCATCACATTAATGGAAACCCCAAGATTGATTAATGTGTTAGTTATGGGCTGGTCATTAAAGTAGATAGTAACCATAGGGTTTCCTAGATCATTATACTTGGTTAGAAGAGGCTGAGAAAACATTAATTCAGACAATTTCCCCATCATGTATATAGTAGCAAGGTCCTTAGGCTTCCTTCCAGGTTTCTTAATGCACAAATATCGTACTATTTTAGCATAAATAGGTACTTGTTTAAGAGCCTGCAGCAGAGGAATTCATATGTGCAAATTTTACAACTCCCTTAGAAAATCGGATTCGAGTTGTGAGGCCATCCGAGGCTAGTTAATCTCTAAGGATACAGAGGATTCTGAGTTATAACAGTCATGTGAGCTACTAGAGGTGTATCATCCTTACCTGAGTTGGTTATTATAGGAGTAACAGTTCTTCTCGGGTTGGTTGTTACAGACGTAGCAGTTTTCGTTGTATCAACTATTACAGGTGTAACAACTGCCTCAGGATCCACTGTACCTCCTCTGGAAGGCTCACATTCCTCCTCGGTAATGATAGGGGAGTGATTTGGTTTAATTACCTTACCTTACCGCAATTGAATTTCATTAATTCCTATGGGGGAAGTAAGGTAAGTCTGGAAGGTAGTCAGAGCCTCTATGACCTGAGCTCCTTTATTATTCGGGTTAGGGTTAGGTTGCACAAGTAGTTGGGGTCGAACGGGCAGTGTAGGAGCAACATTTTGGAAAGGAGGAAATTGTAGCTACTGCTGCATTGGTAATATAGGTGGAGATATATTCTAGGAATTCCCTCCCCAATTCTAGTTCCAAGGCTATGTTTGAGATGGAGGATATTAGATAGAGGGAGAGGGGGACCACTAGTTCCAAGGTGAAGGAAATTGTGCTAGAGAAGGAGAAGAATATTACCATGGATATTGTTGAGTATATTATATGCATGTTCCATGAATTGAAAGAAGAAAAATCTTGCGACATACCTGGAGGTCGTGGCTTCCATGGTCTCCTAGGCGCGATGAAATAAGAGGACTGCACTTCTTCACTCGATTCTCTAAGTACTGCTTTCAGTCTAGGAAGCTCCAGACATTGACCTGGAGAATGTTCCAGCTCACAAATATTTCACAAGCTAATGTTGTTCATTTAACACTCCCTCAAGGAATGTTTCTTGCAGCAATTTGGGGAGAACATAGCTAGAGGTTTATTAGTTGCTGCTTGTGTTTTCTTGATCTGTGTTGTCATTATCTGGGAAAATAGAGTATTGAGGATGTCAGCCTTGAAATTTCAAATAAATTCCTGATCTCTGCTCTAGATACTCCTGCACTGGTAGATTTTTATATTCGAGCAGAGACATCTCAGATTGTGCTTCTTCCCTTAGAATATCCTCTAGAGCATCTTAGACAGAGCTTTACAATTTTGGCGAATGGTTCCTAAGATATGTCCCTTTTTCCTAGTAGGTTAAGGGTATCAAGGTAGTCATCCCTCATTCCTCTTATAAATATGGTCTTCAAGATCTCATGATCTAAATCACTATGTTTATACCTTTGCAAATTATAGTGGAACTGCTCTACATATTCCTCCAGGCTCTCATCCTTCTTCTGTGTCATTCTGAATACTTCCTCCCTTAAGTCCCTGGTTCTGCAATAGTCTTGGTATTTTGATAAGAAGCTCTCCTTCATATTGCTCCATGTTCAAATAGAAGTAGAGCCTAATCCCATGAACCATCTCAAGGTTTCTCCTTTTAAAGGAGCAGGGAATAATTTCAGTTTCTGAGCATCTGAGACATAGTCATAACTCCTGCATAAGACATCAAATTCAAATAAGAAGGTGTCTGAGTTTTCCACATTCATCCCTTGAAAGGACGGTAAGGATGATAAAGGAATATTTTTCATGGGAGCCTCATGTCTGATATCCCCAATTGGGAACTCAAATATGGCGACTGTAGCATCTATTTTAGCGTTTTTTCATTGTTGTCCCCCATTACTAACCCTTCTAATCCTTGTTGTAACAGACGTTCTTGAAATTGTTCTTGTGATTATCTTGCAGGTGGATTTGATGGCTCAGAGAAATTTAGGCTTGGTTGTTTCACTGCACTACCTAAATCTGGTTATTGATAAACCAATAGGCGCTCTCATGTCTTATGTTTTTGATGTCCTCCTTCATTTTCCCCTTGTCCCTCGGTCCTAAAGCTCTAGATACTAGATTCGCCCTTCTCTTCCTAAATTGGATGCTTAATCTTGGGAGTATGTTCACTAGCTTTAGAATGGTATGGCCCAGAGTTAGAGGAATCAGAGGTTTCTTCCCTTGTTATGGGAGTAACAACTTTTTGTGGCCCTGTTTTCTTTGCATCCCTTTACGAACTTGATTGTTCTGTTTCTACCTTTGAGATCAGTCCTTGGATAAATGTTTTCCTTCCCAAATCTACACTCTTCCTTTCCTTTTTACGACAAGTTTTTCCTATGACTAATTAGAGTGGGGGGTAATTTTGGTATTTCTATAATTCCTATAGTTGCACACATGGACCTTATGTGTATTAATTCACACCCTAAGTGTCTCACTCTTCAACAATGGTGAGCCCGCCCAGGTATGTTAGAGCGATGTGCAATTTCTTACCTCTCGTCTTACCTCCTAGCAACTAAAGAGCTAAAGACACGCTAAAAAAAACACCAAAATTCCACACCCTAAATGCCCTAGTGATCACAATGGTGAGCCCGCCTAGGTATGTTAGATTGTTGCGCACGTTCTTACCTCTCGTCTTACCGCCTAACGATTATGGACTAGGAACACTCTATCATCAAACAAGCAACTTGGTTGACAATATCGTCAACTGCCATCCACAATAATGGCACAAAAATCTAGTGTTTTTTAATCAATCCTAATTGACCAAGACAGAAACCATTAATTGCTAAACCTTTGTAGGCCTTGTTGTTGCAATGGAGTTCACATTGTCTGTTCCGATACACTATAGTAAAGAATGAGAAATAAAAAGAGACAGTAAATAATGTCACTGAATCATTTGATAAAATTAAATCATTCATGCAAAAATTAAAACACTCCATAGAAATGAAATCGCACTTCACAATTACCAGATAAAGGGCACACCACACATTAAACTAAAGACTACACTAGCTAGTACCATTCTATTTAATCAAACTAGTGTAACAACATAATATAATCTACAACTAAAGGGGATGTATTTTACAATTTATACAGCAATAACAAAAAAACCATACAACAATAAAAGAACAATAATATACAACTACTTCTACCACTACAGTCTCTACTAAAGAGTAGGGCCCTTCCACCCTAGTAGGGGCGTAGGTATAAACATGATATTAGTTAAAGAATCAGATCAGGAACAATAACAACATTTACATAGTTCCTTCAATATTAAAATCAATCAAAATTTACAAGATCAAAGTAACAGTGCTTTTCTCTATGTCGTCCCTGTACATGAGAAATCGAGTTTTTTTTATAATTATTACATACCCAAAATCAAGAATAGATCAGTCATGAGAATCTCACGGTTCTCATGTTGATCATAAAAATAGAGGTAGTTATAACCTATTTCTAAATACAAATGCTTCTCATATACATTGGTTAATATTACAACTGTTTGGATATGTTACTTCTAAATGAACATTTCATAACCCTTGACGGTTGTTATGTGGAATAGTACCCACGACATTGCTAGCTACAGTGCAATAGCATCCTGTGGTCAAATGCAGTTCAGGATGTAACAACAATCACTGGGTAACAACACCCTTGGTATAACAACAGTCATATTTAACAACATGTGGTGTAACATTAAACTGTAACATCATACAGTGTGTAACAGCAATCTGTAACAACATACAAGGTGTAACAACAATCTACTCTACCCTGCTATGAAACCGATCAGCGCGGCCTTTTCACTCCATAACCTTGTCCCCACAAGAAACACTTGAAAAATAGAAGAGGGTCCAAAATACTTCTCCAATGCTTACCCTGGTCAACCAAAAAAAGGAATATTGTATCCTAATATTCAGCAAAACATGGAAAAATAACATGATGGCAAAATAGGTTGTATAATTAAGAAAAAGGGTGATTAATATGTGAATTTTCATGGGCTTGGAGGGAAAGAGGATCAAAACTAGGGAAATAAAGTGTAGGAAACATGTATAAAATTCACACCCAACATAATTACGAAAAGTAAATATCTATGTATGCAATTAAGCTTAGAATTTATAATAGTTTTTGAAAATTTTCATATTGGAGTGATTCTGTCTAGGTAAATCCTCTCTACAAATAGAGAAGACCCCTCTAGCCCAATGAGTGGGACTAGCAACCTAAGTGACAATCTACAAGACACTTTCCTAAATTAAAATAAAAAATGAGAGAGGAGGAAGGAGGCCTACCTCGTTCTAATGCTATAACACACTCCTTTGTTGAATATCTTCATCGCTCACTCCTCAAAATCAGCTCTACTCCTCACATCATTTGAATACCTACACTAGAGATCAAAGACAAAACAAAGCATACAAGTGCAACAAGCATAATCAAAAGTAATCCACTTAACATATCAAGGAGCATTAAGATAAATGATGCATTAACACAAACATTTATGGGAAGTGAACTAGCAGTTGTGTATATTAATGAAATAAAGGAGGAAGCATACACCCAAGCCTTGATGTCAATAATCTCTCCTTGAGTAAGTATCCAATTCCAAGCTCAAGCTATCTAATAACTCCTTCTCTAAGCCAAATGAGTAGCATGTAGGCACTATCTCAGCATAAGGGTGCAAATAATCAAAGACCAACCATTTGGGAATGGGAGAGGATGAAAATATAGGCAAGGAAAGTGAGTTAGGATCTCTCCAAATATAGGGGAAGGCCATCATCTCAAGGAGGTAGCTCATAGGGATAAAATCATAGGGAAATATTGGGAGAATTCGACCACATCCACACTGAACGACCTTCAGCTCGTCGTTCTAGAAGTATCTAGATCACGAAGCTTCTTGTCCTCTTTGGTAAAACTTTCCTTTTAGGGATCAATGTGAGTATCCAAGTAAAAAGTGCACTAGTAGCGTGAGGCTAGTATAATGCAACTTGCCATTAGCACTAATTTCTAGTGTCACAGTCGCACTGGTCTTGAAATTAGAGTTTTAGAGGTTACTTCTTCAAGGAAGGCTTGAGGCATTTTTTCATCAGTGTTTCAAGGAGGATCTAGACTACATATTAGGATGGGTACACTACATAATTGTCAAGTTTCGATCACTCCGGGGTATGACACAAGGAAGTGCAGGAGCAGTGACAAAATACTCTGTAATAGATGCCCCCTAAAGCATGAAGGAAAAACATGGACTGATGGCTGAGATGCTTTACGATATTTTGCAAGGACGAGAACAAACACTGTCAGGAGACCTGCAAATCAATGATGCATATGCATATACATGTTTTATATCAAAACATGAGTCCATAGAATGGATGTAGCCATTCGGATAGAAATTACTATGTCAAAATATCCACGGCATGGGCATATCCATCCAAATTAAAAGGATCGTCTAGAAATCTAAGATCCAAGGTATGGACACAACCATCCAATTTAGGAGGATCATCATCAATATAAAGTCACACGGTATGGTCATAGCCATTTTTATAGAACAAACATGTGTACAATCATGAACAATACATAACTCCTCGCAACCCAAGTTATAACAGAAAAAACTCAAGGTCTTGCGCTCCATCCCAATCTAATCAAAGTACAAATTCTAACACGCAAATGAATGTGTTGAAATTGAACATGCTAGAAAACTACCTGATAACTGACCAATGATGTGGACCATTAACAAGAACGCTAGAAACTACCAATAATGACAACGGATCTCAAGGTACGACAGTACAATCCATGAATGTGAAAATGAAGTTGAATTTGAACACTCGTAGAATCATCTAATCAAAGGCCAATGATGAAAACCCTGTCATCGGATGCGAAG
>APFE031752374.1:0-74608 GCA_000404065.3 Pinus taeda | reverse complement strand
TTGTTTTTCCATGAAATATGTTCTAAAATGAAGCTCTGTTGCATATATTTTGTCTTGTTCAACTTGCAAACTAAATCTGTGGCCAAAAATTTATGTTACGCTTGTGATTCCTATGTGGAGATATCAAGGGGCTAGCGCGGATTCTATGCCGATGTGTAATGAAAAAAGACACACGTGAAACTATGCAAGAAGGAAGAAAACCTCGAGAATGGAAGGATTTTAAATGGGATCCATCCCAGTACCCTTTTGGAAGGAAAGGCAGTAATGACGAAAGGACGGTCATCGACAAGCAGCAACGGGAACCACCAGAAAGTTCTCGAATATGTAAACTCCATTCTAGAACTGTTCCGTGAGAAGAGTGAAGATAGAAAGACTAGCCAAGAAAACCAGCCCTCAAGGCATCGTGTTACAGAATGAGGAGATCATCTCCTACAATGGGGCCAAAACAAGAGGTCTCGTGGTTATAGAGCAGAATACAGAAGCGTGGTTGAAGAATATTCTATTCAGGCTAAGAAATTATTCGGATCGATAGACATAATGGAAGGCATGACCAACAGACTTTATCTACTCAAGCCCAATTATCTGTTCACTCAAGAAGCATGTCATTAAGGCCTTGTACTCCTCTCCATGATCCTTACATGCCCTGTTTAAACAACAGGTTTGTGGATTGATTTTATCTAGGATTCCTTTCTTTTCTTGTAAATATCTTTCAAATCTCTATGGTTGCAAACAGGTTTGTGTTGGTCATTGGTGCAGCATGTTGTTAGAGAGGCAGCTCAGTTTCGACCTCGAATGAACAAAGTAATTACTCTTATTCTCTTTAGTTGCGTATATATGTTTCAGTTTCTGATCTTATGTTAAATTTAGTTGCTTGAAGTCGTTTCCTTTCCTGTGAGGAGTTAGTGCTGGAATTGTTTTTGCCCATAACGAAAAAATTGTTTCATTAATAGGTTACTGTGTTGAAGAGCTGAAAATTTTCTTGTCCTTGCCTTTGGAGCAATTGTATGTATGTGGAAAGAAAAGAAATTATTATATCGCTATTGATTTGCCAAACCATTGTTATGTACTTTTTCAGGACTGAAGATGTGTAACTTGTGGTTTAGCTTGCTACATTCTCTTGTATACCAATTTACTTTGAATTTGTCAATATCATAAGCCCAATAGTGATTTAAGTGTGCGTCTACATGGCAGAACTGCATTGGGCTTGAACTTTTCTAAAATTAAGTTGTATTTAAAGAAATATGGTGTCCAAAAAGCATAGAATTTCAAACATCAAATCTCTTTGCTCCTTGTAGGCTTGAACCAACATCTCTTCTAGAGAAATTCAACAATTCTAATTTAATAATCCTATCGTCCTCTCTTTGTACCTTTTGGGACAATTGCTAGTAATAATAAATCTTAAATTTTAAACACTAAGAAAAACTATAAGTCATGAAAATAGAAATAATAAATAAATAAATAAGAAAGTCAAATAAAAAGGAAATAAAACTAAACACTAAATAATAGTAACTAATAAAAATGGAAGTTACTAAACAACCCATCATAAAACCTCAACCAATCACTTTACAAATAAATAAATTTAAACAATAATAAAAAATAACAAAAATGGAATTTCCAATCTTAAATTATGGACAAGTAGCAAAAATGTTTAGTCAAAAACAAACTAATACACACTGAAAAGTAAAATTAAAAGTCTAATACCATGCCTACTACAAGTATAATAAAACTATTATAGATCTAACATATATATTCTTTTTTTTTATCATAACAAACATTTTTTAATTTTATTTAAAAATATATATAAATTTCTAAAAACATTATCATTGAGAATATCGTCCGTTAATCTAAATAATCAAACTATGATTAAGTTAGTAAAAATTGTTCAACCTGTTTATAAACTTCTGATTTTTTTTATTATAAAGATGTAAAAATTAAATATAAAAACGAGTTATAAATATAAATTATATATTTTATATAATAATAGATGAAAAAAAATACAAAACACAATATTTTATATAATAAATGATGAAAAACTAAATATAAAAAAGGTAATTTCAAAAAAACCATGCTGACCAGAGAGCCACGGCAGTCAAATTTTTTGAAAGTTCAATTTCTCATTCTGAGCTGAAATCACATTGGTCGTATTTGACCCGTTCTTAATCAAATCGCATTGGTTCTTCCTTAACCTGGTTTGTGATAGAGTGTGGAACATTTTCCAATTAATAACGAGTAAATGTGTGTTTTGTTTGTCAAGATATCAGCACTTAAAAGCATGTGCCCATATTTCATGTCAAACCGACAAGGGAAACTATAGGATGTTTGAAGGGAGGCTAACGTAGATGACTGTTAAAAATATATTTTTAAATTTGTAAACGTTTTGATGTATTAGAATTTTACAAATTAAATAATTTAAATTTAAATTTTTAAGAAAATTTAACAAAATTTTAATTAAAATTTACCAGGAAAAAATACCAAAAAAACTTATTGTTTATTAATTATATATATAAGTTTTGAAATTTCTGAAATAAAATAATTTTTGGTTAAATTATGATTTTTATTACTTAAAATATTTTATTATTATTATTACTTAGGTAAAATTTGTGTTATAAAAAATCCTCAAAATCCTGGAATCCTGAAAAACTCAAAATAAATTATGGTTCTAACAAATAGTTGTGTAATTCAGAAATAATTTAACAAAAAAATTATCTCACGAAAAAACCAAAATTTATAAAGATAAAGCATTTTAATTAAAAAAATTCGCTGACTTCATTCCAATGATCTTCCCATTGTTTAAAATAATTTTTTTTGGTTACATATATAGATTATATAAATTCATCACTATGAAAAATCTCTGAAGATTTTATGTCTCAACTCAAATTTATAAGTTGAACACATCCTCATTGAATTCTACCCCAATTTAAAAACAAATAAAATATCCACAGAAACTCCCAAACCTATCAGGCAACGAGTTTAAGTTTTAAGTTAAAAACAAAATCATAAAAAACCATTTCAAGTAAAATGAGAAATCATGAAAGATATATACCTAGATATTGATATGAATAGAACGCAATGCTACTGAAATCTCACACACTGTGTGTAGGAACAGAACGTGGAGAGCTGATTTGATCTCACGTACACCCTTCATTCCGCTTCGAGTCTTCTTTGCTTTATTGATCCGAGACTCACAGAAAAGCGAATTCAAGAGTCAAATTCAGCTCCATCGCAACATGGCCATGGAAGGTACAGGAAAATTATACGTAGTAGCGTTGCCCTTCATAGCGCACAGTCATTTCAATGCATTCTTGCATCTCTCAAGAATGCTGGCTACCAGGGGAGTAACAGTCATCTACGTTAGCCTCCCTTCAAACGCCTATAGTTTCCATTCTCTAATTCCTTGAATATGTAGAAGTAGCATTGAATGCTAGTATTCTTAGTTGTATATAATTTGCACGATAAGCTGAATCTAGGTCTAATATTTTTATTTTAATCGGAGATTTTGAAGTACTTTAAAATTCAATTAATAAAAAGTTTGTTCCTTATCTCTCAAATTTCTACATTCAATAACGGTAAGTCTCTAGTACTAACTATAGTAATGAAACGAAGGTGGTACAATGGTTAGACTAACTATAGTAAAAAGACGTAATCCAATAATTAAATGATGGGAAGATTTAGTCCTACAGATTTAATATGTATAAGAAATAATTAAAAACCTTTTTCTTTAACAACAGTAGACACAGTACACGGAAATTTGATGGAGAAAGAAGAAACAGGACATGGAAATTTAACGGAAAGGATGAGAAAGCATACGGTAACGCATAGGGATGGACAATGAAGGTAAGCTTGTCACCGTAGAAGCGAAGGACCTTCTTCAATGGCCACCATGAGTCCCTGCTGTCTAGACAGAGGGGGTCAAAGAACGACTCCACCAGCACTGAATTCGCACGTAGACGATTCTTGTACACAAAGCCATCGTATCGTGGAGGAATTGGAAGCTGCGCCGTGATTGCCTGTGCTGTAAACACCACCATTAACAGTGCGAATAGCGTTCCCTTTGAAGCCATCGTGTCTGTTATCTGCTCTCGCCGTTTCTGTGTCAACGTCACGATTAAAAGGAGCGAAGATGCAATTGTAATGAAAAAACTGTATAGTCCACCTAAATTTAATTCAAAGAAAATCTATACTTTTTATACTTTTATACGTCCTTCGCTTCTACGGTATAATTGCATCTTCGCTCCCAAAAACCAGGAGCAAATATCAAAATGGGGCGATTTTAAGAAAATTTGATTTCATAAATATCAAAATGGGGCGATTTTAACAAAATCCTATTTCGGGTTAGCGTATCTACCCTGGGTGAAAATAAAAAAATAAATTATTTTTTGAATAAAATGAGGGCTAATTATAATAAAAAAAAAATATTATTTTAATTAAAAATTCGCCCCATTAAAATATAAAAAGCCTTAAATTTCGCCTTTGGGCAATTATTCGCCCCTAAAATTACCCCTGCACTCCATGGTGGAATAAAACCTTTTGTGCGACAGGTAAATGTTTATTCAATATTGTTTCTATTGTTATTTTCCTCCTAACTTTTCTTCCATTTGAATACTACAAGTCTAAGATCTTTTTAAATGTCTGCATTTTTGAATGTCACATCTTAGAGGGTTTCATGTTCGATTGTTTGGAGGTTTCCCTTTCCCATATGAGTCGTGCCAAGGCTTTTTCGCACCCATAGACAACCATACTTTCAGGTGCAAAAGGGCTTATTGTTGCTCCCTCTGTTGAAGAATCTAGGGCAATTAGGTGTAGTGTGGTTCTTCACTACTTGATTAAAATTTGTAAAGCACTTTTACAATTATCTTAACTTAATCTCCTTCTTCTTATAAGTGTTTGTGTTTCATCAAATTGCTACCAAAAACATAAAGGCAAGAACACAGATGTTGTCTCTCTACCAAGGCCAAAACCTCTCTCTCTTAGAGAGGAAAACCCTTTGGTAAGTTTCTCTTATTGAAGATTCTTATTGATCAATGCCAAACCTATACCCTAATAATATCCTCGAAACACAAGTCAAGTCATTCCTTCTTCCAACACTTTGTTTTCCTGGCACTTCATCCTCCTTCTTCTGGCACTTCGTCCCCTAACACTTCATCTTCCTACTTCTTTTGGCAACTAGTGATAGACCTTGCTTATGTGAGCTTCTAGATGAGATATTCCTTATTTAATTCTTGGTGATGATCTTTGCTTATGGAGACATCCTTTTCTTCCTGCAATGAAATACTTCTTGAGATATATATGCAAACTGATATGATTATACAACAACCCCAAATTCTCACATGTGTGATAGGTTAGCTTATAGTTTAGGCTCCCTTTATCTTCGTTTGAGGGAGTAACTCCTTCGCTTGAGATAGAGGCCTTGTCGGCCCAAAATGTATCCCAAACAAGTATGCTTACTTGAATGATATGTTATTGTTTTTATACTTGCATATAGTCCTCCTTTTCCTTTGCACGTGTGACTGTTTCTAGCCCTAAAAAAAACCTAGAACTTTGCTCTTCTTCCCTTTCTTCTTCATTGCACTTAGAGACCCTTAGAATGTCCTTTTTGGAACCCTTCTCTTGTCCTCTATCTCACATATTTCAGAGATGATTATGTTCTACATTGAGGAGGTCTAATGGATCCTTATATAGAAGTTTTTCTCCTTCTTTTGAATTGACTTGAGTCCGACTTGTTTATTTCTTCACCATTGTGCTGCTTGAAGGTTTTCCTTGCAAGGATATGACTTTGAATTTTCTTGGAGGTATTCCATTTGACTCTAATGTAATTATATGCATAGTGTAACATGCCCTCTAAGGGTCTTACATAAATACACTGACCTTTTGACTTCCTAGAAGCACTTAAACGTGTGCTTGACCTACCTCAACGAGAAAGAAACTCATTGACAAATAATATAAATATAATTTCTCTTTTCTTATATAAATACAAATGTCAAACTTACATTTATGAAGACCGAACCTAGTTACACTTCCTTCAACACGCTCTAGTGCCTTTGGAAGAAAATTTAATACTGTGGTTTACTATTTCTCTCTCGGTAGATTACCAACTGCAAGGGTTTGCTATAAATTTGGCAAACTCAAAGGCTTTGAAATCTCCATGCCTCGAGGGTTTTGCAACTACTTTCCTCCTTGCTAGAATCGAGACTCACCCTTCTTTCTTGATGCTACAAGAGTGACAAATGGCTATTGCCCACAACAGAAAGGGAACTGTCTCTGCGACAGTTAATTCTTTTTCCAACCTTATTTATTCTTGAAATTTCGTTCTTCGGAATGTTGCCCGCGTTCACAACAACTCTAATCTTTTTGTAAATGTCTACTTCCCAATGTCTAACATAGTTTAAAAATGTCTATAGAAAGGGCTTTGACTTCCGAACATCCATTATGACTATCTAAGCTTATGGATTCAATGCTTATTGATTCTCTTCTTTGTTTATTCTTTCACTTTACTTAGTTGGCGAGGGTTAACTGTGAAAATTCATTTTGAAATGGTAATAACTGTAGTAGACTTACATTCAATAAACTATAGTTTATTTATTCCGTTGTTTGTTTATTCTTTCACATGTATTCTATCTAACAGCGTTAGCTGTTAAAATTCATTTTGAATTGGTAAGGACTGTAACCGACTCTTACATTCAAAAACAATGTATGCATGAATAATTTCTATAAAATAAAACTAACAAATCTGAGGCTACAATTTGGGTGCACTCAAAAGCATTCCCAACAAACATCACTCCACAAAAAAGTAGAAATTCAATCGATATGCATTGAGGATATTCTTTTAATTTCTGAGAGGACATCTTTTTCTTTTTTAAATGAAAAACATTGTTTGAAGGTTTCTATCAGAGTTGAAAATCTCTAAGCCATTTCTATCCACCATACATAGTTACCTCGATATCTTATTTAAGTTCAGAAGGATTGAGTGCAAGTTATGCATTTGATGCAAGAGAAAGTGTTAAATCTACCCATTTTTGGTAGAACAATTTCCCCATTTTATTCTCAAGGAGATGGAATCTCCACTTATTGAGACTCAGATTGTTGCTTACAACTCTTCGTAGTTCTTTGATCAAAAGGGTCTGCAATATTATGAATCCAAGCCACGTAGATCGTTTTCAAAAGCAATGAAAAGGAAGTATCAACTGAGAAAATATTTGGTAGTCCATAAAAGGCCTTGTTTTCGCTATGTTGATGAAATTCAAAATCCCTTCACCAAATAAAGGCACTAGCTCGACACCTTTGACATAGTCGAGGAAGCATCCATGGCTTACGACCAAGCTTCCTTATCGATGAGTGGTTGTAGAGCATGCATAAACTTCATCGACGAGCCCTATTTCCACCCCTATAGGTTATTTAATGACTGCTAACTACATGTGACATGACATTCTTGCATCTGCAGGGATGCTACATATCCATGAGTGCCATACATGTCCATGGACTTTCCAGCAACATTTTTTTCTGTGCGACATCATTTTCATTTCTCAGAAGTCTGACAAGGAATAGGCCGAGATGACTTAATTAAAGCACAACGAACGAAGAGACACAACAAGTAGCAAGCTTGTGACAGGCGCCCCTGCTAAGAATTTGTATCAAAGCCAGTCACGTCCGGTTCTTAAGGTTGGTATTAAGAAACCAAAAGTACTCATTTAAGAATTGAATATTTCATAAAGTTTGTTTCCTATTAAGAACTTGAAGAGAGAGATTTGTAGGCTGGGGAAAACCCATTAAGGAAAATGTTTGCTAGTAGCTCCAGTAGAGTTTTAAATTCTACTGACCTTTCTTATGAAGAAACCCAGCCATCAGCCTGATGGGAACTACCCCAAATAGCTCCCTCACAAGTGTATAGTGGCCTTTCTGCTTTTCATTTAATAGCAGTCACTAGAATAAGCATTAAAGAGTCTATAAGCCAGATCCAGGAGAATTCAGATAATATACAGACTATATCTCTGTTAAAACCCAAAGAATTATAGGCAGGGGCAAAGAGATTAAAGACAAACTATTTGCACTTAGGATGTATCGGAGTAGGGATCAATGCCTTAACCCACAAAGGCCTAAATACTTTTGTGCTTGCTACTGTCAGGGATATGACGCACAACAAGTATACAGATTCCCTAATAGGCGGGATTATTGCTCCTCAATCAGATGGCCCAGTCTACTTTGACTGTTACCCTAATTTCTTTCTATATACCTTTGAAGAAACCATAGATCAGATTTTGCAATTGCAGATTCCAACAGCTGGTTTCGTCATGAAGAAAAAGAGAAATAATATCGCTATTCAGATCAACGGTTGTTTCCGTCACACCAATACCCTTTGGCTAGCTATCCGCCACACACCCAGCAGAGACTCAAAGTCAAGTATAGTTGTCCTCACTGATGCCAAAAACCAAAAAAAATGGCATCAAACCATCAGATGGGAAGACTTGAAATTTCCTGAACATTGGGTTGTGAATAATCCTAAGCCTCTCATTCCTGAAGCTATTACCTCCGCTGATATTACAGAAAATCAATCTTCTACAATTATTTCATTTCCTAAAAGATCTACCATTGACTAGAGAAGAATAGAGTTAGCCTACAAACAATCCAAGTATTACAGAGATCCTTCCACTGTAGATACAACTTGTTCCTCTTCATCTTTTTGTAAACACAATTCTTTGTATGAATTAGCCAAGCTTGTAAACTATTCTTCTTTAGAAGCAAAATGCCCATATTGTCAAGAATTTGTTAATCTGCTTACTCTGGTTGAGTCTAAACTCCATTCAAATCATAACCCCAGAACTGGAATCACTCCTCCTACTACATCTGTAAATTCATGCTCAAATCCAAAATGCACAGATATTCCTTTCCCACATGAATTAGATCCGGATCACGTGCTCATGATGCATGAAATTACCACTCTTGAAGGAGAAGATATAAGGCTGACAGAGATGATGTGTTTAATGAGACCATCCAAACCCAGATATGGTTTGGGATACCTTGAGCAGGCAAATGGCCTTATTCCAGAATGCAAATTTCACCGTGTTCCTTCTGACTGTAAAAAGCCTGCAGTAATGGAAATGCATAAGTTTTTCTCACTCATGTACGGATGTTTGAAATCTGAGATTAGTGCCCAATGGATGAAAGCCATGCTAAATTGGGATCTGTACACTAATCCTCAAGCAGATGAGTTTGATCAGAACTATACTCCTGTAGAGAAGAAATAGTTTGTTGATGATTGGAAGCATTATATGGAGATGAATAACACTTGGATATCTTTTTATTCATGGAAGGATAATATTGCTCCCTTGAATGTCTTTACCGGTTCAATCAACACCTCAGCAAGCAAGCATGCTTGGACTGCACTTGATGGATCAAAAATTGAAACCTCTACGACCTTTCCTCCTTATAAAGGATTTGTCCTAGGAGAAAACACAAATGTAGCCAAAGCCATCCCTTTAGTCCAGAAAGATGAAAATTCCTTGGGCATTGATGGAAGGATTAAGAAAGCTAGTGAATAGCTTAACTGGACAAATACTGTAGTAAAAGGCTTGGAAATGAATGTTGCAAAATGAATAGAAGTCAGGGAACAAATTGATACTGTCCAAGTATCATTAAATGATGTAAATAAATGTTTGAACAATGTATAGTTTGAAACTAGCATGATTCGTTCTTATGCCAGAGAGTCATTGAACAAAATAGAAGGAGTATAAGAAAAGTTAGTTGGTCATTTAGACACAACTAAATAAATTATATATGGTTTAACTAGCAAAGTTGAAAATATAAGTTTGTCTAAAATTGAGAAACCAGTTTCAAACTCCTTTCTTGTAAAAAGAAGCATAAGAATACAGGACCCTGTGAAATCTGTAGATAGGTTTCCTGCATTATTTCCTAAAGAAGTAGCCATGTCTTCATCAAATACTGAGGCTACAAATAAAATCACAATTGCATCCTTGTTTAAAGATGAAGAAGCGGAAAAAGGGAAAGAATAGACAGACCAGATCTTTCCCATATATGAACCTATTGAACATAGGTTCAATAGATATCTTGCACCTGACATAGAAGGCAAAGGAAAACCTCCTGAAGCACACACCTTTTTCCCTGATTCCCACAGAGAGATGAATATAGATAACATGCGTATAGGCCAAATAAGGCAGATGATTGATATCATGTATACAAAATATAAGCTCATGTGTCTATGAGGGAAATCTGAAATTGATGCTTGTAGGACAATTATTCAGTGTTTTACAGGGACACTCCTTAGGTGGTGGGAGACAGAATCATCTCCAATGCTCATAGAAACAATGGAAGTAGAAGTGCTAAAAGATGAGAAAGGAGATGTGATACATAATCCTGATGGCAAAGTTATCAGCAACATCAAAGGGGCACTTACATCATTGATCTTAGAACATTGGTGTGGAAGTGAAACAGAGAACGATGATAAAAATGAAGTCATTTTGATGAATTTAAAGTGCCATAAAATGTCTCAATACGATGACTTCCACATGGATTGGATGCAGAGGATATATGAGGTCAAAGACTCAAAGAACCTGTTATGGAAACATGTATATATTGTAGCTCTGCCATCTAAATTTGTTGATTATATAAGAATGCAGGAAGTCTTTCAATTACCCTTTGAGTCATATACATGGGAAGAGATCTTTTCTCTCATTACAAAGGCACTGGTCAGTATATTCACTAGCTCAAAGGTAAATAAGTTGCTGGAAAAGCTTTCCATACTGTCTGACATAAAATCCATATGCAGTAAATATGGATTAACAGTGGATGATCCTTTGGTAAAGAAAAGGAAGGCTAAGAAAAGAGCCAAAAGAGAGTTTAAAGAAACTTTCTACAAAAACCAAAAAAATTATCCAAAGTCCAAAGGTAGATATTCAAAGCTGAGGCGAGGCCAAGCCTTTGGAACAAAAAGAGGGTATTATAAATATGTTCCCAGGAAGTATTATTACAATCCCTCTGATATCCATCTGCATACTCATAAGCAAGACAAATGGAATAAAATTAATTGTTGGTTATGTGGGCAAACTAGACAAACTTCCTCCTAATGTCCAGAGGGTGAAGAATCAAAACTAAACAAAGGAAAGAAGTCCCAAATCTTTGCCCAAAGAAATAAACAAGTAAAGCAAGAAGGAAGAAGAAAAATTGTGTGCATGAAATGTGGTTCTCATGGTCACAACACAAAACATTGCCCGAATGTCACCATCAGAGAAATAGCTCGGCAACATGAAATAGAAGATACTTCATATGATTCTTTCAGTTCTTCATCTATAGAAGAACTTCATGCTCATATGGGGCAATGTTCAGATTCAAATTCTTCAGACCGTTTATGTTCTGATTCTGAAGAATGTGCTTGCCATGTTCAGTATATTTTTTATTCTGAATATTTTAGCGACTCAAGTGAAGAAGAAGGAGAAAAGCCTAAGCCCCTGAAAGAAAAAGTCTTTATGGCTGTGACAGAAGAAGAAGAACTAAAGATCCTGTCACAAATTCGTGCCATGGAGGATGGAGGGATGAAAAATCAGCTGATGGAAGCTTTTATGGATCAGCTAAAAACAAAAGCTTCGAACAACTCAGGTAAGAAATCTATTTTTGTTGATGCATCATATGAGAAAAATACAAAATCATTTAAGAGGCATCAACAGAAGCCTGATAGAGTAGGGTGCCTTACTTTAGGAGAAGTCAGTCAAGAAATTCATATCCTCAAGACTGAAATTTCTGCATTAAAAGCTCAAATGGCAGAACTACAAAAAGGGAAACAGATGGCAAAAGAAGAAGATAATGATCAGCCATGGCATACTACTTCTCATAGCAGTAATCAAGAAATTCAAATTGTCGAAGGTATGAAGGATCCAAATTTTGGTTTCATAGATATAAGGCTATTAACCATCTCATAGCAGCAACATCATGTTTTAGTAAATATCTGCATAAACGGACAAATGTTTGAAATGGTTTCTCTTATTGATTCTAGAGTAGATATTAGTATTTTGAATACGAAAAATATCCCAGCAAGATATTGGCTGACTGCAGAAAGAGAAGTGGTAGGATTGGGTAATAAAGAGCTTAGATATGAAGTACCCAAAGCATCTATTTGTTTTGATAGCCACTGTGCTTATTTGAAGTTTGTAGTAACTAACATTCCAGTAGATTGCATACTTGGTAATGTATTTCTTATAGCAGTAGAACCTCATTGGTCACTCAGACTCAAAGGAGGCAAGGCTGGATATTTTATTTATGTCCCCACTTCAAAAGAGACAAGAAAGAAAATTTAACTTCCATATATCTCCAATCCTAGAATTTCTACAATGGTACACATTGCACAAGATTTGGATAGAGCTGAAGCCAGACTGACAGATCTAAAAGATCTTAAGTCAACTTTGGGAATAGAAGAACAGCTCAAATTGCCCCAGATCAAAAACAAAATTGGAGAATTGAAGAAACAATTAGAAGAAGAATGCTACTCAGAGGAACCCAATGCCTTTTGGCATAGGAATGAGCACACAGTCGAACTCCCTTACAAGGAAGGATACACTGGCAAACCTTGTAAGAGTAGAGCCATCCCGATGAACATAGAATACCGAGATCTTTGCCAGAAGGAGATTCAACAACTCCTCAATAGAGGGCTGACCAGAGAGTCCAACAACCCCTGGAACTATTACGGATTCTATGTCAACAAAAGAGCTGAACATATGAGAGGCATCCCCAGACTGGTCATAGACTATAAGCCTCTAAATTAAGTCTTAGCCGATGACACCTATCCAATCCCACACAAAGGAGACTTGATCAAAAGGATAGCAGGTGCCAAAATATTTTCCAAGTTTGACCTGAAAGTAGGATTTTGGCAAGTGGCCATTACTGAGAAAGATAAATTTAAAAATGCCTTCAGCATACCAGTAGGACATTATGAGTGGAACATCATGCCTTTTGGACTCAAGAATGCTCCATCGAAATTTCAAAAGGTAATGGATGGTATTTTGAAGCCATATTTTGATTGGCTAATTGTATATATTGATGATGTATTAATATTTTCCAAGAACATCCAGGAACATTTTAAACATGTAAATATTTTTAAGAATTTGGTTAAGCACAATGGCTTGGTGCTTAGCAAAAAGAAGATAGACGCATTCCAAACCACTATCAAATTTTTGGGTCATACGATCTGCAATGGGTAGATTTCTCTCCAAAAACATGCTTTAGAATTTGCAGATAAGTTTCCAGATGTCATCACCAACAAGAACCAGCTGCAAAGGTTCTTAGGTTGTCTTAACTATGTCAGCAACTTTTATTAGCACCGTGCCAGTGACAGAAGGATATTAAAACAAAGATTGAAGAAGAAGAATCCTCCTGGATGGACAGAAGTCCATACAAGAGCAGTTCAGAACATCAAGGCTAAGGTAAAATCCTTGCCTATTCTATATGTTGCTGATGATCTTGCATACAAAATTGTTGAATCAGATGCAAGTAATATTGGATGGGGTGGAGTCTTAAAAAAAAAGGTTGGAAAAGAAGAACAAGTTGTACAATTTGCATCAAGAGTATGGAATCCAGCTGAAATGAACTACTCCACTATCAAGAAGGAGGTCAAGGCAGCATGGAACTGTATTAGTAAGTTTGAAGTTTATCTTATTATTAAACCTTTTCTGCTGAGAACTGATGCATCTACTTTGTAGAAGGTGTTAACAAAAGATATCAAGAAGGCTAGAGAAGCCAAGTTTGCCAGATGGCAGGCTTTATTTGCAAACTTTGATTTTCAGGTAGAGCACATCAAAGGAAAAGACAATAATCTGCCTGATTTTCTAAGCAGAGAATACATTGAATCAAAAGATCATTTCATGATGGTTATCACAGAGTGGGACCAGCACCAGAAACAAGAAGTCTTGAGAACCATCCCTGATGACCAAGACTGGGAGACCTATAAAAGAAATTGGAAACCCACGTGGCAGCTCTGAAATACAAAGGCGCTAGATGCCACTTGCAGCCACATACCGACCTCCAACACTTTGTTCCAAAAAGAAAAGTTTACCTTAAAGGGGGTAAGTGGATTCATGATATGATATATGATAAAGCAAGGAGGGATGGTGATCTTGCAAGACAGGCTTTGGAACAAAATTTTCACAACATTTCCACTATCTGGTGCCATGGTGGACGCAACACAGGAATGTATGAAAGGTATATCTGCATATATAGGACAAGAGATCTCTGGAATGAGCCAGGCCATGTTAGAACTCAACCAGCTGCTTGGTGGCCACAAAATGATCCCAGGATCATATTTCCAGATACAGTATACAAATTTGCAGACTACAAACAACTTTGGTGGGAATTTCTCAACCTCGACAACAAGGTTGAAACCTACTACACCAGACTCAGATTCAGTGCTATTGGTCATTTTCAAGGATATCAACAATGTAAATGGTTTAGAGACTGGTGGACTGATTTTGGAATAAATAGAACTGCCATGGATCCTATAGAACATGAAAAATATTGCAAAAATATTTGTAGACCATGTATTGAGCAATGTAGTAAAGAATGTAATCACCCTATTTATAACATTGTTAAACAAATGACTGAAGGTGAATGGTCAACATACAAGTCATCTCCATATAATAATTCCCTTGAAGAATATATGAGACAACACATGGAATGTCTTGTATTAACCAAAGTCCAGTACCAGATTGTACTAAGGATGTCAATGATTGTCCGTAGGATCTACACAAAAGCCTCGGACACAATGCAGTATAAAAGGGATAGATTCCCTGGACTTACTATTTTGTAATGCATGATGTAATAATGAGTACCAGTCACAAGGGCTTAATTGTGACCAGATTTCTCATGAGCTTTGTTGTACCAAAGCATTCACAGTGTAAATAATGGTCTATATTTTCTCGTGGGATTTTACGAAAAGTATCCACTTTGTTTTGTCGATATCATTTTCTCGTGGGCTTTGATCAAAAGCATCCACTTTGTTATCTTCCATAAGATTTATTTTACGGACAGGAATCTACAATCAGATGTCGCTTTAGAATTACCCAAAATCAACTACTCCATCCATCAGACTTGAATCTTTGTGCGGAAGTTGCCTTTTATTCCATCTATCTTGCTTATGAGTATGCAGATGGATATCAGAGGGATTGTAATAATGCGTCCTCGGAACATATTTATAATACCCTCTTTTGTTCCAAAGGCTTGGCCTAGCCTCGACTTTGAATATCTGCCTTTGGACTTTGGATAATTTCCTCGGTTTTTGTAGAAAGCTTCTTTAAACTCTCTTTTGGATATTTTCTTAGCCTTCCTTTTCTTTACCAAAGGATCATCCAATGTTGATCCATATTTACTACATATGGATTTTCTGTCAGGCAGTCTGGAAAGCATTCCCAGCGACTTATTTACCTTTGAGCTAGTGCATAGACTGACCAATGTCTTTGTAATGAGAGAATAGATCTCTCCCCATGTATATGACTCAAAGGGTAATTGAAAGACTTCCTGCATTCTTATATAATCAATAAATTTAGATGGCAAAGCTGCAAGATATACCTATTTCCATAACAGGTTCTTTAAGTCTTTGACCTCATATATCCTCTGCATCCAATCCCTGTGGAAGTCATCATATTGAGATATTTTGTGGCACTTTAAATTCATCAAAATGACTTCATTTTTATTAGCGATCTCTGTTTCACTTCCACACCAATGTTCCAAGATCATTGATGTAAGTGCCCCTATCATGTTGTTGATAACTATGCCATTAGGAGTATCTATCACATCTCCTTTCTCATCTTTTAGCACTTATGCTTCCATTGTTTCTATGAGCTTTTGAGATGATTTTGTCTCCCACCACCTAAGGAGTGTCCGTGTAAAACACTGAATAATTGTCCTACAAGCATCAATTTCAGATTTCTCTCGCAGGCACATGAGTTTATATTCTGTATACATGATATCAATCATTTGCCTTATTTGGCCTATACTTATGTTATCTATATTCCACTCTCTCTGGGAATCAGGGAAAAAGGTGTGTGCTTCACGAAGTTTTCCTTTGCCTTCTATGTCAGGTGCAGGATATCTGTTGAACCTATGTTCAAGAGGTTCATATATGGGAAATATTTGGTCTGTATGTTCTTTCCCTTTTTCCGCTTCTTCATCTTTAAACAAGGATGCAATTGTGATTTATTTGTAGCCTTGGTATCTAATGAAGACATGGATACTTCTTTAGGAAATAATGCAGGAAACCTGTCTACAGATTTCACAGGGTCCTGTATTCTTATGCTTCTTTTTAAAAGAAAGGAGTTTGCAACTGGTTTCTCAATCTTAGACAAACTTATCTTTTCAACTTTTCCAGTTAAACCAGATATAATTTGTTTAATTGTGTCTAAATGACCAACTAACTTTTCTTCTACTTCTTCTATTTTGTTCAATGACTCTTTGGCATAAGAACGAATCATGCTTGTTTCAAATTGTACATTGTTCAAACATTTAATTACATCATTTAATGATACTTGTACAATATCAATTTGTTCCCTGACTTCTATTGATTTTCGAACATTCATTTCCAAGCCTTTTATTGCGGTATTTGTCCAATTAAGTTGTTCACTAGCTTTCTGAATCCTTCCATCAATGCCCAAGGCATTGTCATCTTTCTGGACTAAAGGGATGTCATTGGCTGCATTTGTGTTTTATCTTATGACAAATCCTTTATAAGGAGGAAAGGTCGTAGCGGTTTCAATTTTTGATCCATCAAGTGCAGTCCAAGCATGCTTACTTGGTAAGGTGTTGATTGAACCGATAAAGACATTCAAGGGAGAAATATTATCTTTCCATGAATAAAAGGATATCCACATGTTATTCATCTTCATATAATGCTTCCAATCCGCAGCAAACTGTTTCTTCTATGTAGGAGTATAGTTCTGATCGAACTCATCTCCTTGAGTATTAGTGTACAGATCCCATTAGCATGGCTTTCATCCATTGGGCACTAATCTCAGATTTCAAACATCCATGCATGAGTGAGAAAAACTTATGCATTTCTATTACTGCGGGCTTTTTACAGTCAGAAGGAACGGGGCGAAATTTGCATTCTGGAATCAGGCCATTTGCTTGCTCAACATATCCCAAACCATATCTGGGTTTGGCTGGTCTCATTAAACACATCATCTCTATTAGCCTTATATCTTCTCCTTCGAGAGTGGTAAGTTCATGCATCATGAGCACATGATCTGGATCTGATTGATGTGGGAAAGGAATATCTGTGCATTTGGGATTTGGGCATGAATTTACGGATGTAGTAGGAGGAGTGATTCCAGTTATGGGGTTATGATTTGAATGGAGGTTAGACTCAACCAGAGTAAGCAGATTAACAAATTACTGACAATCTGGGCATTTGACTTCTAAAGAAGAATAGTTTACAAGCTGGGCTAATTCATGCAAAGAATTGTGTTTACAAAAAGATGAAGAGGAACATGCTGTATCTACAGTGCAAGGATCTCTGTAATACTTGGATTGTTTGTAGGATAACTCTATTCTTCTCCGGTCAATGTTAGATCTTCTGGGAAATGAAATAACTGCATAAGACTGATTTTTTGTAATATCAACGGAGGTAATAGCCTTAGGAATGAGAGGCTTAAGATTATTCACAACACAGTGTTCAGGAAATGTCAAGTCTTCCCATCTGATGGTTTGATGCTCAATTTTTTGGTTTTTGGCATCAGTGAGGACAACTATAGTTGAATTTGAGTGTCTGCTGGGTGTATGGCGGATAGCTGGCCAAAGGGTATTGGTGTGACGGAAACAAACCTCGATCTAAATAACGATATTATTTCTCTTTTTCTTCATGTCGAAATCAGCTGTTTGAATCTGCAATTGCAAAATCTAGTCTATGGTTTCGTCAAAGGTATACACAGAGAAATTAGGGTAATAGTTAAAGTAGATTGGGCCATCTGATAGAAGAGAAACAATCCCACCTATTAGGGAATCTGTATACTTGTTGTGTGTCATATCCCTAACAGTAGCAAGCACAAAAGTGTTTAGGCCTTTGTGGGTTAAGTCATTGATCCTTACTCAGATACATCCTAAGTGAAAAATAATTTTTTTTTAATCTCTTTGCCTCTGCCTGTCATTCTTTGGGTTTTAACAGAGATATATTTTGTATATTATCTTAATTCTCCTGGCTTACAGACTCTTTAATGCTTATTCTAGTGGCTGCTATTAAATGAAAAGTAGAAAGTTCACTATACACTTGTGAGGGATCTATTTGGGGTAGTTCCCGTCGGGCTAATGGTTGGGATTCTTCATAAGAAAGTTCAGCAGAATTTAAAACTCTACTGGAGCTACTAGCAAACATTTCCGTTAATGGGTTTTCCCCAGCCTGTGAATCTCTCTCTTCAAGTTCTCGAAAGGAAACAGACTTTCTGAAAGATTCCATTCTTAAATGAGTTCTTTTGGTTTTTGAATACCAACCTTAAGAACCAGACGTTACTGGCTCTGATACCAATTCTTAGTAGGGCCTCCTGTCGCGAGCTTGCTACTTGATGCATCTCTTCGTTCGGCCCTCATAGCCAACTCCTGGTGAACCAGTGGTGAACCTACTCAGAACTTTCACGCTCTTGTAGCCTCATCAATGGCTTCCTCGCCTAACAACAGCCTTAGCATCCCTTTGTTCCTTTGGCGAACTTCCTGCGAACTTCTGATGAAAGCATAGAGACAACTACTACCGCAACAGACAATGCTTAAACACAGACAAGGTATTCAGATGCTGAATGGTGTACTCATTTTATTTCAGAATGGATAAACTAATTACAAAGAGATTCTTTACAAAGATAGACTATCTTCACATTTATTAGACTTTATGCCATTCTCAAGGAACAAGCATTACCGAAGGCTACCTGGCGATAGATAGGCTCTGTCTCAGAATATGACACAACTCATTTACAGACTCGATGGCTTTCTAAATGATTTGGCCACTTTAGGTTCTCATCAGTGCCGAGCATACTGATGCGTAGGCTCCCAAATCACCTAAGGAATTGAGTTCTTCTCGTGTTGCAAGCAGATCAGACAGAATGTTCGCAGATGCAGAGTAGGAGAGGCACTCGACTTTAAACACACAAAGAATCTAACTGACTCCAAATGCGAATGCCCCAAAAATGAGCCTTACCCTCATTATATAGGAAATGAGGGGGGACAAACATCACTGTAGGCTATCCGTGAACTGTCCTAAAGGTGGATGGAATCATTACTTTTGGATAGTGCTACGGCAACATCCGCACAAAGATTCTAGTCCGATGGATGGAATAGTTGCTTTCGGGTAACGCCAAAGCGACATCTGATTGTAGATTCCTGTCCGGAAAATAAATCTTACGGAAGATAACAAAGTGGATGCTTTTGATCAAAGCCCATGAGAAAATGATGCCGACAAAACAAAGTGGATACTTTTCGTGAAAGCCCATGGGAAAATATAGACCATTATTTACACTGTGAATGCTTTGGTACAACAAAGCTCACGAGAAATTTGGTCACAATTAAGCCCTTGTGACTGGTACTCATTATTACATCATGAGTTAGAAAATAGTAAGTCTAGGGAATCTGTCCCTTTTATACTGCATTATGTCCCATGCTTTTGTGTAGATCCTGCGGACAATCATGGGCTTCCCTTGTACGATCTGGTACTGGACTTTGGTTAATACAAGCCATGCCATGTGTTCTCTCATATATTCTTCAAGGGAATTATTATATGGAGATGACTTGTGTGTTGACCATTCACCTTCAGTCATTTGTTTAACAATGTTATAAATAGGGTGATTACAGTCTGTACTACATTGCTCAATACATGGTCTACAAAGGATTTTGCAATATTTTTCATGTTCTACAAGATCCATGGTAGTTTTATTTATTCCAAAATCAGTCCACTAGTCTCTAAACCATTTACATTGTTGATATCCTTGAAAAATGACCAATAGCATTGAATCTGAGTCTGGTGCAGTAGGTTTCGACCTTGTCGTCGAGGTTGAGAAATTCCCACCAAAGTTGTTTGTAGTTTGCAAAGTTGTACACTGTATCTCGAAATATGATCCTGGGATCATTTCGTGGCCACCTGGCAGCTGGTTGTGTTCTAACATGGCCTGGCTCATTCCAGGAATCTCTTGCCCTATATATGTAGATATACCTTTCATACATTCCTGTGCTGCATCCACCATGGCACTAGATAGTGGCAATGCCGTGAAAATTTTGTTCCAAAGCCTGTCGTGCAAGATCACCATACCTCCTTGCTTTATCATATATCATATCATGAATCCACTTACCCCCTTTAGGGTAAACTTTTCTTTCTGGAACAAAGTGTTGGAGGTCAGCATGTGGCTGCAAGTTCGCATCTAGCACCTTTATATTTCAGAGCTGCCACGTGGGTTTCCAATTTCTTTTATAGGTCTCCCAGTCTTGGTCATCAGGGATGGTTCTCAAGACTTCTTGTTTTTGGTGCTGGTCCCACTCTGTGATAATCATCATGAAATGATCTTTTGATTCAATGTATTCTCTGCTTAGAAAATCAGGCAGATTATTGTCTTTCCCTTTGATGTGCTCTACCTGCAAATCAAAGTTTGCAAATAAAGCCTGCCATCTGGAAAACTCGGCTTCTCTACCCTTCTTGATATCTTTTGTTAACACCTTCTACAGAGCAGATGAATTAGTTTTCAGGAGAAAAGGTTTATTAATAAGATAAAATTCAAACTTACTGATCTAGTTCCATGCTGCCTTGACCTCCTTCTCGAACATGGAGTAGTTCATTTCGGCTGGATTCCATACTCCTGATGCAAATTGTACAACTTGTTCTTCTTTTCCAACCTTTTGTTTTAAGACTCCACCCCATCCAATATTACTTGCATCTGATTCAACAATTTTGTATGCAAGATCATCAGCAACATATAGAATAGGCAAGGATTTTACCTTAGCCTTGATGTTCTAAACTGCTCTTGTATGGACTTCTATCCATCCAGGAGGATGATTCTTCTTCAATCTCTGGTTTAATATCCTTTTGTCACTGGCACAATCCTGATAAAAGTTGCTGACATAGTTAGGACAATGTAAGAACCTTTGCAGCTAATTCTTGTCGATGATGACATCTGGAAACTTATCTGCAAATTCTAAAGCATGTTTTTGCAGAGAAATCTGCCAACTGCAGATCGTATGACCCAAAAATTTGATAGTGGTTTGGAATACCTCTATCTTCTTTTTGCTAAGCACCAAGCCATTGTGCTTAACCAAATTCTTAAAAATATTTACATGTTTAAAATGTTCCTGGATGTTCTTGGAAAATATTAATACATCATCAATATATACAATTAGCCAATCAAAATATGGCTTGAAAATACCATCCATTACCTTTTGAAATTTTGATGGAGCATTCTTGAGTCCAAAAGGTATGACATTCCACTCATAATGTCCTGCTGGTATGCTGAAGGCAGTTTTAAATTTATCTTTCTCAGTAATGGTCACTTGCCAAAATCCTGCTTTCAAGTCAAACTTGGAAAATATTTTGGCACCTGTTATCCTTCTAATTAAGTCTCCTTTGTGTGGGATTGGATAGATGTCATCGGTTAAGACTGAAATTAGGGGCTTATAGTTTATGACCAATCTAGGGATGCCTCTCATATGTTCAGCTCTTTTGTTGACATAGAACCCGTAACAGTTCCAGGGGTTGTTGGATTCTCTGATCAGTCCTCTACTGAGGATTTGTTGAATCTCCTTTTGGAAAATATCTCGGTATTATGTGTTCATCGAGATGGCTCTGCTCTTACAAGGTTTGCTAGTGTATCCTTCCTTGTAAGGGAGTTTGACTATGTGCTACTTCTTGTGCCAAAAGGCATTGGGTTCCTCTGAGCAACATTCTTCTTCTAATTGTTTCTTCAATTCTCCAATTCTATTTTTGATCTGAGGTGATTTGAGCTGTTCTTGTATTCTCAAAGTTGACTTAAGATATTTTAGATCTGTCAGACTGGCTTCAGCTCTATCCAGATCTTCTACAGTGTGTACCATTGTAGAAATTCTAGGATTGGAGATATATGGAAGTGGGGACAGAAATAAAATATCCTGCTTTGCCTCCTTTGAGTCTGAGTGACCCATGAGGTTCTACTGTTGCAAGAAAGAAATTACCAAGTATGCAATCTACTGGAATGTCAGTTACTGCAAACTTCAAATAAACACAGTGGCTATCAAAACAAACAGATGCTTTGGGTACTTCATATCTAAGCTTTTTATTACCCAATCCTACCACTTCTCTTTCTGCAGTCACCCAATATCTTGCTGGGATATTTTTCGTATTCAAAATATTAATATCTGCTCCAGAATCAATAAGAGCAACCATTTCAAACATTTGCCCTTTTATGCAGATATTGACTAAAAAATGATGTTGCTGGTATGAGATGGTTAATAGCCTCATATCTCTGAAACCAAAATTTGGATCCTTCATACCTTCAGCAATTTGAATTTCTTGATTACTGATATGAGAAGCAGTATGCCATGGCTGATCATTATATTCTTCTTTTTCCATCTGTTTCCCTTTCTGTATTTATGCCATTTGAGCTTTTAATGTAGAAATTTCAGTCTTGAGGATATGAATTTCCTGACTGACTTCTCCTAAAGTAAGTGACCTTACTCTATCAGGCTTCTGCTGATGCCTCTGAAATGATTTTGTTTTTTTCTCATATGATGCATCAAGAAAAAGAGATTTCTTACCTTAGTTGTTTCAAGCTTTTGTTTTTAGCTAATCCATAAAAGCTTCCACCAACCGATTTTTCATCTCTCCATCCTCCATGGCACGAATTTGTGGTTGGATCTTAAGTTCTTCTTCTTCTATTGCGGCCATAAAGAATTTTTCTTACAGGGGCTTAGGATTTTCTCCTTCTTCTTCACTTGAGTCGCTGAAATATTCAGAATCAGAAATATACTAAACATGGCAAGCACATTCTTCAGAATCAGAACATAAACAGTATGAAGAATTTGAATCTGAACACTGCCCCATATGAGCATGAAGTTCTTCTACAGATGAAGAACTGAAAGAATCATAAGAAGACTCTTCTATTTGGTGCTGCTGAGCTATTTCTTTGATGGTGACATTTGGTCAGTGTTATGTGCTGTGAGCATGAGAACCACCTTTCATGCACACAATTTGTCTTCTTCCTTCTTGCTTTACTTGTTTATTTCTTTGGGCAATGATTTGGGACTTCTTTCCTTTGTTTAGTTTTGATGCTTCACCCTCTGAACATCGGGAGGAAGTGTGTCCAGTTTTCCCACACAACCAACAAGTAATTTTATTCCATTTGTCTTGCTTATGAGTATGTAGATGGATATCAGAGGGATTGTAATAATGTGTCCTGGGAACATATTTATAATACCCTCTTTTTGTTCCAGAGGCTTGGCCTCGCCTCGACTTTGAATATCTGCCTTTGGAATTTGGAGAATTTCTTCGGTTTTTGTAGAAAGTTTCTTTAAACTCTCTTTTGGCTCTTTTCTTAGCCTTCCTTTGCTTTACCAAAGGATCATCCAATGTTAATCCATATTTACTGCATATGGATTTTCTATCAAGGAGCCTGGAAAGCCTTTCTAGCGACTTATTTACCTTTGAGCTAGTGCATGGACTGACCAGTCCCTTTGTAACGAAAGAATAGATCTCTCCCCATGTATATGACTAAAAGGGTAATTGAAAGACTTCCTACATTCTTATATAATAAATAAATTTAGATGGCAGAGCTGCAAGATATACCTGTTTCCATAACAGGTTCTTTGAGTCTTTGACCTCATATATCCTCTGCATCCAATCCCTATGGAAGTCATCATATTGAGACATTTTGTGCCACTTTAAATTCATTAAAATGACTTCATTTTTATCAACGATCTATGTTTCACATCCGCACCAATGTTCCAAGATCATTGATGTAAGTGCCCCTATCATGTTGTTGATAATGCCATCAGGATTATGTATCACATCTCCTTTCTCATATTTTAGCACTTCTACTTCCATTGTTTCTATGAGATTTGGAGATGATTCCTTCTCTCAGTACCTAAGGAGTGTCCTCGTAAAACATTGAGTAATTGTCCTACAACCATCAATTTCAGATTTCCCTCGCAGACACATGAGCTTATATTCTATATACATGATATTAATCATCTGCCTTATTTGGCCCATACTCATGTTATCTATATTCCACTCTCTGTGGGAATCAGGGAAAAAGGTGTGTGCTTCAGGAAGTTTTCCTTTGCCTTCTATGTCAGGTGTAGGATATCTGTTGAACCTATGTTCAAGAGGTTCATATATGGGAAAGATCTAGTCTGTCTGTTCTTTCCCTTTTTCTACTTCTTCATCTTTAAACAAGGATGCAATTGTGATTTTATTTGTAGACTCAGTATCTGATGAAGACATGGCAACTTCTTTAGGAAATAATGTAGGAAACTTGTCTACAGATTTCACAGGGTCCTGCATTCTTATTTTTCTTTTTACAAGAAAGGAGTTTGGAACTAGTTTCTCAATTTTAGACAAACTTAGCTTTTCAACTTTGCCAGTTAAACCAGGTATAATTTGTTTAGTTGTGTCTAAATGACCAACTAACTTTTCTTCTACTCCTTCTATTTTGTTCAATGACTCTTTGGCATAAGAACAAATCATGCTAGTTTCAAACTGTACATTGTTCAAACATTTATTTACATCATTTAATGATACTTGGACAGTATCAATTTGTTCCCTGACTTCTATTCGTTTTGCAACATTCATTTCCAAGCCTTTTATTGCAGCATTTGTCTAGTTATGCTGCTCACTAGCTTTCTGAATCCTTCCATCAATGCCCAAGGCATTGTCATCTTTCTAGACTAAAGGGATGGCTTTTGCTGCATTTGTGTTTTCTCCTATCGCAAATCCTTTATAAGGAGGAAAGGTCATAGCGGTTTCAATTTTTGATCCATCAAGTGCAGTCCAAGCATGCTTGCTTGCTGAGGTGCTGATTGAACCGATAAAGACATTCAAGGAAACAATATTATCTTTCCATGAATAAAAAGATATCCAAGTGTTATTCATCTCCATATAATGCTTCTAATCGTCAGAAAAATGTTTCTCCTATGTAGGAGTATAGTTCTGATCGAACTCATCTACTTGAGGATTAGTGTACAGATCCCAATTTAGCATGGCTTTCATCCATTGGGCACTAATCTCAAATTTTAAACATCCATCCATGAGTGAGAAGAACTTATGCATTTCCATTACTGCGGGCTTTTTACAGTCAGAAGGAACGGGGCAAAATCTGCATTTTGGAATGAGGCCATTTTCCTGCTCAAGGTATCCCAAACCACATCTAGGTTTGGCTGGTCTCATTAAACACATAGTGGAGCATGGCTTGGGCTGCTACTTGGGAAGGTTTTCACAGGTGGGAGGGATTTGGGTGCACCGGTCCTCAAATTGGGGATTCATAAATCTAACGTTTAAGCATCAGTTTCATAATTTGTCAAACAATTGAAATTGTTCATGTGCTGCTTGTAATTATTCAAGTGCTTCTAGATACGAGCTCTTTACATGTTTTTGTGCCTGAATGTGTGTTGTTTTGGGACAATAACTACATGTATCAGGATCAAACTTCTCGAGATAGAATACTTACCGCAAGAACCGCTAACCATGAACAATCTTCTAAATTTAGTGAAGGAGTGTCCTTTGTTGAAACCACCATTTAAAAGTATTGACGAAGAAATAGAAGCAGGTAGAAAGTTGAATACATTTGAGTCCTTCCATGACAATGATAAATGCTTATTTATGCTACAGTGGTTTTCTACAAAAACAATGGAGGTATTATTTTTGGAGTGTGTTTGCAAAAAACTTTGATCCCTGTATTTGACGCAATGTTGGAAACTGACGTAGGTTAAACCTGCATAACCTAGAATCTCCCAGTTCTGTGCATATAAAAATGCATCTCAATAACTGCGCAAATAAAAAATCCAATTCTGGGCAATTTCATACACTATGATTTGTGGAAGCTTCATCTCACAATCATTTCACTATGATTATAAAACCATTACATAAATAGAGAAATTCTCTTTCAAATATGACCTTATGGTTATGGAACCATACACCACCCAATGAATTCTCAAATGAAAATCTTTCCCAAAAATCCTAGGAAAAGACTAAAAACCCCAATGGTTTTTATATTCACATATAAACCATAACATATATCCACACTCCAAATTTGTTGTGAATATTTAATAAGCTTTTAAAACTCACCATTCAATCCATGACCCAACCCAATACCTCTAATTCCTCAATTTCCATTTAAATCCCAACATTAAAATATGACTGGATTTTAAAATCAAAATTCAATAAAAAGAATGTGCCCATGCTTTAAAATTCAATAAAAAGAATGCGCCCATGCTTTAAAAGCTCAACCTAGCAAATTCATACCACTGCACATCGATTTCAGGCACCACAATATAAATGAGATTAGAACTTGTTTGAATTAATGCTAGTGATATCATTTAAAAAGAATGCCAGCGCTCCCAATTTATATTCAACCAGAATTCAAAAACCAACATAACAACAATCTTCATTATGGTACTCACTCTGTACCAATTTTCCCCAACGTTGAATTGCGACTTACCATTTGATCCTACACACAGAGAATTGCCATCGATTTCCACCAACGAACTTGCCATCAATCCTTTAGCAATAAATTTACCATCGCTAATTAATAAATTCTGACTAGTGTTAGATCCGAAAGTCCACTTCTAATGCATTTACTAAATTCAACAATCCGAATCAATGTATATAAAGACTGGTAACTAATGCTGGACCCCTGCATCCTTCAGTTCAACCACCATAGTGTTATATGTATAAATATGATTTAAACAACCAATTACTTACATACCGTTTCACTTCCTCCTTGAACTAATCACCATCTATTAAATTCAATACAACGCCTCTACAATTAATTATCATGTCTAGCAATTAAACACTTCTTCTGCTTAAAACTTGAGCCATCGAATGGGTTGAATCCATGACATCGTTCAAGGCCGAGCACCCATCTGTAATTAAAATCTGTTCCAATCGATTAAAATAGACAGAATTTAAACCACCTCAGCTGCAACTATAATAAATCGATTCCATTAACACTCTGCCTTTAACGTTGTAACTCCTCATGTATGCTACAACTCAGTGCTCTTCCTCTGCATCGATCTTTTAAATAAGTTCTTCTCCGTTTTCAATTGAGTTGCGCCATCCTTGAAATCGACTTCCAAAGCTGACATATCAATTCGATCCAGTCCTCCTTTAGGATGATCGATTTGCATCCTTTTCACAATTACAAATTTAATTCACTTCAAAACATGAATGAATGTTAGTTCAAATCGATTCTCTCTTCAATAATAAATCAACTACATTCAATTTCATTACTCTAGCAACAAAGATTTAACATTTATTCAAGCATCGATTGCAAAACTCTCTTCCTACAGAGAACTTGCACTTTTCAAACCAAAATTATATCACTGCTCAGTAATATGAAATATGAATCGATCTTATTCAAAATAGACAGAGCTAAAAAACAACTCTGCGCCATTTTAGTTCCATCAATTCTACAAACAGAGGTTTAAATCAACGATTTATCCATCGCTCTTTGATTTCTCATTCCTTCACATGGGTTTACCATTCAAGCCCCAGTTACAGAAATTAAATACACAATTTCTAAATCAACCAATGTAGTTCTAAAAACATACTTTTCATATTAACAATGAAAATACTCACAAACTTTGCCTTTGGCTAGATATTCAACAGTCACGGCCCTTCTAATTACCCGGAAGCTTACAAAATTTTGGCTACCCAAGCCTCACTTCTCCTCTCTATTCTATTTTACCTACTCTAATTTGAATTTGAGGCTCATAAATTTATACAAATTGAATTGAACCAATTTAGGTTCAAATCCCTTTAATCACTCAACAAAGTCCTCAAATATCTCAACACCCCTACAATCTAGATTTTATCCCTAAAGTCTTGCAACTAATCTATATTAGGCTCATAATTATCTCTTAGATATCTCTCATCTAATTTCTCTCATGTTTTCCAATTATTCGGAAACATTTACAAATTATCACATATAACTAATTAAAATATAATTTAATCACTCAAAAATAATATTAATATTTACATGAAATTAATATTTCCTCACAAACATAAGACCCCCTAATTTAAATAAAATACAAAGTATTTTTGAGTCTAATGCTCCTGCATCAGAAATCTACGCAAATAGGAGGGCTTTGTGGTATGTTAAAACTTCAACGTCTGGATGTTGGGGAGTATGTAAGAATAGAGGAGCTGCCACTGCCACATCTTGAGATGTTGATATCTTTGGAGGAATTGGGTGTTTCTGGATACAAAACGTTGAGGAGAATTCCAAGGTTGGGGAAACTCAAGAAGCTTAGAACCCTATATGTTGTTGGATGCAATGAGATGTTAGAGTTCTCTGTCGCAAAGAATTTAGTGTTGTTAAAGAAGATTCATGCTTATAACTATGAGGGTGAGCTCAAACAACTGCGCTACACACTAAATGCCTCTCTGGTATTAATCATATGATGAATGGAATGTTTACAATAATTTCAACGAATATAATATTTGTTGAAATAATAATTTCAACTGCAGAATTATTTTACCTTGCGATGCGAGGAGATCGCAGATCGCAAATCGCATATATGCTTGGAGCCTCCATTTGTTCACTTGATTTCTGCGATTGCGATGTTGCGATGTGATCCGATCGCATATCGCAAACTGCTACAAATGTTAATGCTTCATTTTTCTCTTCCTCCGAATGCGATCTCGCAATGCGATCAAATTGCAAATCACAAATTGCATAATTAAATGGTTGAAGTACAAGGCTGCAATATGAAATTGACGTGGAGTAAAAGTTTCATTTTTGACCGCCATTTTTGTCAGTAAAATAGTAAATGAAATTTACTATGGGCTGGTAAGTTTTGGGAAAGAATTTAATTTTATAGTTTTTTATTTCACGAGAGTTTTTGTCTTAGGATATAAGTAAAAACAATACGTATGTTTTTTTTTTAAATGTTGTTCTGTGTATGTAATGGTGTGAGAAATACGCACAGTAGTGTGAAGTAAAAGAAAGAAGAGCATGCAACAGCAGTGAATATAATTTTCTATAGTTGAAGTCTGTTTTTACAGCAGGAATGTAAAAGATATTTTTACAGATAGCAGTGTAAAATCTCAGGAGGAGAAAAAGTAATTTTTTTTGAAGTTCTTGGTGAATCCCTCTGAGAAAAAGAGGATGAATTTTGTATCAATCTTTTATTAATGAATACAAAGTGTTTTTTTATGTGTGAGGAAAAAATCTGTCTGCTTAGAAATTTTTAAAGCTTCCCTGTGCCAAGATCCCGTGGAGAGAAAAATAGAGCATTGTTCTCTGTTCAGTTAATTTGTTTTTGGAATTTTACCAGAAAAATTCTAAACAGTGGTATCAGCGCTAGTCTAGGCTTTTTGAAGGTGTCAAAGAAGTTGAAGGAAGGTTCCTTTTGCTGCAGCAGCTTCTCCAGCAGAGTGAAGACTCAGTCAAAAAAAGGATCCAGGTATTTCTCAAAGTTTTTGTGTAGCTGTTGAAGACAGTCAATGAGTTATTTTAATACACAGTCAAATATTTGAAGCATAGTTAAGAAGTGCAAGAATGGCTAGCACCAGCACCAGCACTAGCTTGGGTATGTTTAATACTCAACTCCCACAGTTTAATGGGAAAAACTACGATTATTGGGCAATAACCTTGAAAGCCCTATTTGCCTCACAAGATATATGGAAATTAGTTCAAGATGGTTTTGAAGAGCCAGCAGATGAAAATGAGTTTAATAGATTAACTCAGGCAGAGAAAGATTTGTTGAAGAGCAATAGGAAGAAGGATTCCAAAGCCCTTGTATTTTTGTATCAAGCAGTGCATGAAAGTGTGTTTCCAAGGATAGCAGTAGCCAAGACATCCAAAGAAGCATGGAAAACTCTTAAGATAGCCTATCAAGGCATGGAGAAAGTGAAGACAGCAAAACTACAGTTGCTGAGGAGAGCTTTTGAGAATCTATGCATGAAGGAGTCAGACAATATTGACTCATTCTTTACACATGTGATTGGTCTGGTCACTCAAATAAGATCTCATGGAGAAATTCTTGAAGAAAGGAGGATTGTGGAGAAACTATTGAGGGTCCTTCCCTCAAAGTTCCATGTGATTGTCACCACCATAGAAGAGACAAAGGATCTCTCAAACTTTTCAATTGATGAACTTCATGCGTCACTGAAAACACATGAGCAGAGGTTGAGTAGAAATGAAAACTCATCTCTAGAGCAAGCCTTCAAGACCCAAATGTCCTTTGGAAGTGGAAGAGGTCAAGGTAGAGGAAACAAGAGAGGAAGAGGCAGAAGCCAAAACAGAGGTGGAAGGAATAGTCGAACAAATGCTCAAGGAAGAGGCATCAATACAAATCAGAACCAAGGCCAAGGCAGCAACCAACAAAGTGGACAATATCATGCTCAAGGACAAAGGTATGAAAAATCTAATGTCCAATGCTAGTATTGTAAAAAATATGGGCAGTATGCCAATGAATGTAGGAAGAAGCAGCATGATATGAGTAATAGATCTAGTGCAAATATCACTAGAGAAAATATCACCCAAGATAATGTTTTATTAGCTTGTAATATGGCTGAAGCAAACAGGGAAGACATATGGTTTCTAGACTCCGGTTGCACGAACCATATGACAGCAAACATAGCTTTGTTTTCTCCTTTAGATCAATGTGTGAAGTCACAAGTCACACTTGGGACTGATAGTAAAATTTCTGTTATGGGTAAAGGAGAAGTTAAGATATTTACAAAGAAAGGAGAAAGGAAAACCATAACAGATGTCTATTATGTTCCTGGAATGAGATGTAACCTCTTGAGTATTGGACAGCTTGTTTAAAAGGGTTACAATGTTTTCTTTGTGAATGATGTATGCACCATCATGGATAGAGCACCTAGAAAACGATGTATTGCTCAAGTGAAGATGACAAGGAACAGGATGTTCCCTCTCAAAATAAGGGAAGATTTGAAAAACAAAAAAGTAATTGCAACAGTTACTCAAGAGGCTCTCCAAAACGTACCAAAGGATGAAAATTGGTTATGGCATTTGAGATTTGGACATCTCAACTTTGGAGGTCTTAACTCGCTGAGCAGAAAAGGAATGGTAAGAGGATTACCATTAATAGAGAAACCAGACAACCTTTGTGAAGGTTGTATATTGGGAAAACGACATAGAGAAAGTTTTCCATCAGGGAAAAGCATAAGGGCAAAGGTACCCTTAGAAATTGTCCACTCAAATTTAGGTGGACCGATGCAAACTCCATCACTAGTAGGCAGCCAATATTTTCTAACATTCATTGATGATTTTACAAGAAAAACTTGGGTTTATTTCTTGAAGAATAAAATTTAAGTGTTTGAAAAATTCCGAAACTTCAAAGCACCTGTGGAAAATCAAAGTGGGCTGCGTATCAAAGTTTTAAAAATAGATAGAGGAGGTGAGTATATCTCCAAGGAATTCCTATGGTTTTGCAGAAAAAATGGAATTCATAAGTAATTCACAGCTAGGTACACCCCACTACAAAATGGAGTTGTTGAAAGGAGGAATAGGACCATCATGGATATGACGAGGAGCATGTTGAAGGCAAAGCATTTGCCAAATGACTATTGGGTTGAAGCTGTAAACTATGCAGTATATATCTTGAATAGGTGTCCTACAAAAGCTGTGATGAACAAAGTGCCTGAAGAAGCATGGAGTGGGAGAAAGCAAGGAGTCACCCACATGAAAGTTTTTGGATGTGCCTATGCACACATTCCAGATCAGCTAAGGAGGAAGTTGGAGAGAAAAGGGGAGAAATGTATTTTCATTGGATACGGTGAGGAATCCAAAGCTTACACATCGTATATCCCATCTACCAAGAAGTTCTTTGTGAGAAGAGATGTTCAATTCATTGAGGAGGAAGCTTGGGATGGAAGCATAGAGAAAACAATGAATATTAAAAACTGTTTGTCTCATGATGAAAATGACGAGGAGATGGCTGAAACACATCCCCAAACGGCAGCGCCAACACAAGGGCAACAAGCGACACCCTTGAGGAGAAATGAAAGTGTTTCTCCAAGCACACCACAAGGAGGAAATTCAAGTGCATCTTCAAGCACTTGCACACCAAATGAAAGAGGTAAGAAGTTCAGAAACTTGAGTGACATTTATGATGATGGAATGAATTCCTTATTTTCCTTGTATTGTCATGTTTATGATCCTATTCATTTCAAAGATGCAATTAAAGATAAGAAATGGATATAAGCTATGGATGAGGAAATGAATTCCATAGAAAGAAACAAGACATGGGATTTGGTTGAGCTACCAAAAGGTAAAGAAGTCATTAGATTTAAATGGGTCTATAAGACCAAGTGTAATGCTGAAGGCAAAATTGAAAGACACAAGGCAAGGCTAGTTGTCAAGGAATACAAGCAGCAGTATGGGAGAGATTATGAGGAAACTTTCGCACCGTTGCAAGAATGGAAACCGTGAGAGCAATGCTGTCCATAGCAGCAAAAAACAAGTGGAAAGTTTACCAAATGGACATGAAGTCAGCATTCCTAAATGGAGTGTTAAAGGTGGAGGTCTATATTGAACAACCTCTAGGTTATGAGAAGAAAGGCCAAGAGCACAAAGTGTGCAGATTGAAGAAAGCTCTTTATGGGCTGAAGCAAGCACCAAGAGTGTGGTACAGCAGGATAGATTCGTATCTACTGGAAAATGAATTTGCAAAGTGTGAGGGAGAACCCACCCTCTACATCAAAGAAAATGATGGTAAAATACTAATCGTTGTGTTGTATGTTGATGATCTTATTTTCACAGGCAATGATGTTTATCTTATTGAAAACTTCAAAACAATCATGAAAGAGGAATTTGAAATGACTGACATGGGTTTGCTGAGATACTTCTTAGGAATAGAAGTAGATCAAAATGGAAATGGGATTTTTATCTCACAGGCAAAATATGTTAATGAAGTGTTGGCAAGATTTAACATGCAGGATAGCAAGGCAGCAATCACTCCCACGGTAATGGGATTAAAACTTAGCAAAGAGGACAACAACAAGGATTTTGATCCAAAATTGTACAAGAGCATAGTTGGCAACCTAATGTATTTGACTGCAACTAGGCCAGATATAATGTTTGTTGTTAGTTTAATTTCCAGATTCATGGAGAGGCCGATAGAAGCACATTGGTAGGCAACAAAAAGAATTCTGAGGTATGTCAAAGGTACTAAAAGGTTTGGCATCCTATATACTTTCTCAGAATGTTCAGATTTAGTTGGCTACACCGATAGCGATTGGGCTGGAAGTGGAGATGATCGGAAAAGCACTTCCAGTTATGTTTTTCACATGGGTTCAGGAGCCATTTCATGGGCTTCTAAGAAATAGCCTATTGTAGCATTGTCTACAGCAGAGGCAGATTATGTGGCAGCTACAGTAGCAGCATGTCAAGCAGTTTGGATGAGAAGAATGTTAAGGGGCTTAGGCCAAGAGCAAGCAAAACCAACAATGATTTTTTGTGACAATAGCTCAGCTATTGCATTATCAAAAAATTCAGTGTTTCATAAGACAACGAAACACATCAACACAAGGTTTCATTACATCAGAGAATTGGTGAATAATGGAGAAATCAGTTTACAACAATGCAGGACTCAGGTTCAGGTTGCAGACATTTTGGCCAAGCCATTGGACTAGAAAAGCTTCGAGTTTTTGAGAAAATGTTTGGGTATGACTGCTAACCCAGCAGTTGAAATTAAAGGGGAGGGTTGAAATAATAATTTCAACTGCAGAATTATTTTACCTTGCGATGCGATGAGATCGCAGATCGCAAATCGCATATATGCTTGGAGCCTCCATTTGTTCACTTGATTTCTGCGATTGCGATGTTGCGATGTGATCCGATCGCATATCGCAAATCGCACCAAATGTTAATGCTTCATTTTTCTCTTCTGCTAAATGTGATCTTGCGATGCGATCAAATCGCAAATTGCATAATTAAATGGTTGAAGTACAAGGCTGCAATATGAAATTGACGTGGAGTAAAAGTTTCATTTTTGACCGTCGTTTTTGTCAGTAAAGCAGTAAATGAAATTTACTATGGGTTGGTAAGTTTTGGTAAAGAATTTAATTTTATAGTTTTTTATTTCACGGGAGTTTTTGCCTTAAGATATAAGTAAAAACAATACATAATGTTTTTTTTTAAGTGTTGTTCTATTCATGTAATGGTGTGAGAAATATGCACAGCAGTGCGAAGTAAAAGAAAGAAGAGAATGCAACAGCAGTGAATGTAATTTTCTGTAGTTGAAGCATGTTTTTACAGCAGGAATGTAAAAGAGATTTTTACACACAGCAGTGTAAAATCTTAGGAAGAGACAGAGTAATTTGTTTTGAAGTTCTTGGTGAATCCCTCTGAGAAAAAGAGGATGAATTTTGTATCAATCTTTTATTAATGAATACAAAGTGTTTTTTTTATGTGTGAGGAAAAACTATGTCTACTCATAAATTTTTAAAGCTTCTCTGTGCCAAGATCCTGTGGAGAGAAAAACAGAGCATTGTTCTCTATACAATTAATTTGTTTTTAGAATTTTACTAGAAAAATTCCCAACAATATTTATGTTTAACTATTACATGTATACTTAATACATTAAATTTCAATATTTAAATATATACTTAATACATTAAATAGTAATATGAAATGTCTTCGAACCTTGCTTTACACATACGACATGATGAAAAGATGAATGGTTTCCAAAATGAAAGAGTCACCCAAAATGTGATTTAAACTTAAATCTCATTTGTGAACTTTGAATTAGTGATCTTAATACTTTGCAATGCAACCTGATATATCTGTGTAAAAGATGATGGTCAATCTAAGGTCCCATCCCGTCTTAATTTTTCTTATGAGTGACAATATAAGTGGACCTTTAAAAACTCTCGATGATATGAGAAATCCCCACAAAAGAATTTCTCGTAGGGTTGATTGGTCACGCACCCCATTCCCAAGAGATTCACGGCATCCCAAGAGATTCCCAGTTGGACAAATTTGGAGCATTTAGAAATGGAAAATTTTATTAAATTATTATTAACTATATCTTAATATTAATTAAAATCATTTAAAATTTATAATAATATTTTATCAATAATTATAAAATAAAAAATTAAAAGGATCAAAAAATGATTGAAATATTTTTGAAAAGTTTAAGATAATGATTTTAAAAATTTAATTTAAAAAATGATAAAATATAATATATAAATAGAAAACCACTGAGGTATTGTATGTATTTAAATATGATTATGAAAATTATGGAAAGAAAAATTAGCAAAATTGTTAGTGATTTCCGGAATAACATTCTGTAACATGTGTGATTTTGTCAACGTTTTGGATGGTGATTCCATCCATCATTAATGACCATACAATTGTGTGTGGTCTTTGATGATGGATGAAGTCACCATAAAAAATGTTGACACATCACACATGTTACACAGTGTTATTCTGGAAATCACTAACAATATGACAGTGGAAGTCTCCAATCACTCATTAGTAAAAGTTATATACATAAAAGAGGAGATTGCAATTTTTATTTTAAGAAATTTTATGAATTTTTAAAGTTTATCAACGCTTTAGATAATGATAGAACAAGATAATAATTAAACACTTATACAAAGTAATTTTCAAAGGATGTACTTTAATGTTTATTAGAGTGAGAGGTTTTTACTTAGAAACATAAAAGTTTGGGTTAAATGTTTTTTAAAAGGTAAGTTAGGGATATCAAATATTATTATACAAGAGTCTTAAAAAAATAATTAAAAAATTTGAATCTCTTCTTTTACATTTGCATTTTCTTCAATTCTACAATGGAGAATTGACTTCCTAAAACAGGAACTCATAACCTTTGTTCTTATTCTTAAGGAAAGCAAAAAAAGAAACACCTCTTTTTATATGATCATTATGGTTAATCCCTCTGGTAGCTAAGTTATATGAAATTATAATTATAAAAAAAATAACATATAGCTAAAATTTGAGATAAAAGAGGTCATCTAAAATGAATGTACTATTAACCATTTTGAGTTGAATTTTCTACAATAAATGGTGTACAAGAATGTTATTTCTAAGTTCAATAATACAAATGGTTGGTTGAAAGAAATATGGAAGAGTGTTGGTTGCACTATATGACCCAACATTTAATGTCAATCCACAGTCCATAGACTTCAAGACGCAACATTCGAAATGTTTCATAAATACTTTAGAAACCTGCAAAGCCAAATCCTAATCTCCTCTATAAATTGTTCATTACCATTATTGAAGTCTTGCAAACACTAGTCAAACTCTTGTTCTAATATTGCAATCATAGGCATCCATTAGAAATGAAACCCTAACTACTACAAATACTAATCTTTCAGTCTACCAACATTTGAAAGCAACCCTTAACTATCAAAAATTGGAAAGGAAAACCTAACTACTGATAATTGAAAGGCAAACCCTTAACTATTGAAAATTTGAGAGAAAACCCTAACTATCAAAATGAAAACCCTAGCTACTAATTAATTGGAAACTTGAGCATTGATTGAACAAATGTAAAGGGTGCCTTTGAAGGGAAAAATAGTTGAGCTCCTAGTCAATCCATGCATTATAAAATATTCCCACACTCAATGCATAACTCTGAAGCAAAAGAAACAACTAAGTCTATTGTGATCCTGCGCTAGGTCATATTGCAACCTATCTTTGTGTCAAACAAAAGAAAGATTCCAAATTTATTCCAGACACAGACCGGTCCATTATAAAATATGTGCAAACTATGCAAAACACCATATGCATGAATAAAAGGTCCCTACTTAGTTTTGACACATAACACTTGTAAAAATAAAAGTTGCGAGAAAATATACTCACACTATTCTTCAAATTGGTATACAAGTTTCAAATATTTCTAAGAAAAATCAATGAAATATGAACTTTAAAAGATAACGTGTTGCTCATAAGAAGGACATAGGAAAGAATTAATTTTATAATCTGTAAAAGCATAAATCATCACTTTGTTCACAATGAAAAATTTGCAATCTTATAAATAATTGAATCCCTCTTATAAAAAATTCCTTTGATACATGTCAAACAACACATCACTTATACCACCACTGTGAAACCTTGAAACAAAAATAAGTATATGTTATGTTTGAACTCAATCAATAACTCCAAGCCACATTACAACTTGTTTTACCATTCAAATAGTGGATTTCGTTGGATCTAATATGAGTTGTGTTAGATGGAATGTCTTAGGATCGAAACCATAATTGGAATCATCAAGAGATTAATTCTTTTAAAAAAGGAGGCAACACATTACACATTTAAAACATCCTTGTCATTGACTGTCATAAACCAAGAAACATGTACATAAACTATATTTAATTGCACAAAAATAGATAAATCAAAGAGATATCCATGTATCAACTCGACCAATAATAATGACTACAATCCAACTCTCATCATCATTCAACAATTGGTTTTAAGTTCCAATATTTATGATAATCCAAATCTTAACAGACATATTGCGCTTATACAAAGAGAACTTTAAATCTCAAACAAGATATTGTTCGTTGTTATGATCTAAAACCCCAAGTCTCCTTAGATCCAACATGCCTTCTATTCTCATTCAATGGAGCAATCCTGATTGGGACTAAAGATTGAAATCCTAAGTGATGGATCGTAAGAAAAAATATATATGTTGGTTTGATCATTACGTATAAACAATGTTTGGTGTAGCTTATAGATATCATCACATGAAAATATATTACAAAAGTGAATTATATGTGCAATTTTTTCCATGGAAATGCATCATGCTTGTAATCTCAACACTCCCAGATGTGTAAATGCTATTGGGGAGTCAGAGTGTGTAGTTTTCACACAGGAAACCTCTATATCTGATATTAAACACACAAGTTAGCACAACAAATCGATAAATATCAAGCATCAATAAATAAATCTGCAACCTAGCTAAATGAATGCAAAAGATCGAGGACAATGAGTCAGATTGGCGAGCCTAGCCAACCAACTTGTGCCTCCTATAGAAAATTTAAATAATAAAGAATCTTTAACTCCTCAAATGCACAAACAATGTAGGAGAAGTGTGAGGTAGAGGTTCCAAATTGGTAAAACATGGGAACAAAATAGGGTATCATAGGGGAAAAAAGATGTATTAAATATGAAAGTTATGGGGCTTGACAAAGAGATGGCCAATTCAACACTATTTGAACAATTTTTCAGTGCCCTCCTTCAAATTATATGTTGTGGTGATTTACAAATATGGGTGGTGTTGTCTCTTTTAATGACACCTGCAACACAGGTGCTTCAGGGGACATAGAAAGCTTCCTATAGACAACCTGTGGGCTTATTATAGACAAGTGCCTAGGACATCTTAAAGAGAGGAGTGCATGGAAGATTTTCAATGGGGGCTTTCCGATGCACTCCAATTGTCATGTAACTAAAACATAATAAAGGGGGCTTGGTTCAATAACGGTGACCTTTTGGTTCTTGTTATTAGCCCTTTACACTAGAAAACATTACAAATTATGCGAGCTTCGATATCCCTTGGCCCCTTATGACTACATCAACTCTTAACTAGCATTAGAAAATAGACTCTTTTAGAGTCTTTTACATCACAAACACATGGTTATCCCCTTTAAAATGAATAATGTGATCTAACACAATGTCCTCCTAAACTATAAGTGTTAAAATAGGAAGATTAACTTCTGAGTGGAAAAATTTTTGCATACAGACACTAATTAACGTGATTCATGTGCCATTGGAAAGGTATTTGTGTGTTGAGTAGCATGAAAAGGTGCAGTACTAAAGTGGTAAATTTTTACCCACAATAAAGTTTCGTTGATGCCTCAAAATGTTTTGAGAACGTTTTAGACCTCGTTTCACCAAACCTGGTCCCATTTATAAAAACAGTCCTATGAGATGATCTCTCCACTTTTTCCACCTCAAATGCATCGATATGGATGAAAAACAATATAATTATCCAATTCAGATCACACCTCCCCATTTTTGGAGGATTTTGGTCCCCAATTTGTTTTACTAATTGAGGTGAGGAAATTTGTCCTTCCACCTTCTCGCTAGTGTACCATTTAACTTTTCCTTGAAGTTGTCCCTTCAACCCATTCTTACAAAGGTTATGTTGCCCATTTCTTGTAGTTCTGGACCTCTTTTGAAAATTTTTATCTTCTTTAAAGTTTGTGTGAGCGTCTAGTGCCACATCCTCCATGGAAGGTAGGACCTATTCCTCTTCCTAATCTAGCATGGAATGCTCATAGAGTTTCAAATTATCTACATTCAAAACTAATTAAATGCGCAAATATGGTGGTAAATTGAATCAATAGGAATTATCACCCACCTTTTCGAGTATCTCAAAGAGACATACCTTAGAGCCTTGATTTTCTTGTCAAGCCCCTCCAGCCTCTCCTTATTCAAGTGTATCCATACTCTATCTCCCACCTTCAATGATTTCTTTGTTTTGTGCTGGTCAGCCCTGACGTTATACTTCTCCTTTGACTTCTATAGTGTTTCATGTACCTTTATATGGATATATCTCACCTTCTTTATAAGATTTTCAGCCCTCAAACCATCTCCTGTAAGATCTTCCCTCACTCCTTGTTGCCCATATGAAATATCCAAAGGAGAAGGTGGAAAATATCCAAAACAAGTCTCAAGTGAGGACTTTCCTCTAGAACTATGGACTGCTCTATTATAAGAATGTTGTATATATACCATAAATTCATCCCAAGTATTTGGATGCTTCTAATTGTATGCCCTTAGAAGTTGTATCAAAGTCGTGTTGACTACTTATGTTTTCCATCTATCTATGGATTGAATGTTGTATATCTCTTCAATGTTTTGTCTATCTTCTCCCACATTGTAGTCCATATTACATTGAGAAATATTGTGTCCATGTTTGAAATGATGCTCCTTGGTATCCCAAAGTGCATCCAAACTTGTCCAAATAACAAGTTTGTTGCTTCTTGTTAGTTGATGGACTTTTTACAGGGCATCAAAACACACCTTTCTGAACATGTCAATACCATGAACATGTAGTCATGTCCCTTCGTGGTTGTCTGTAAACCTCCCACAAATTCCATGGAAATTCTTTCCCAAGGATGAGTAGGTACAGGTAAGGGATGATACAAACCTTGTTTCTTGTTGCTAGGCTTGTTGGTATGGTAAAGCATGCACCATTTTATGAACCTAGCTACATACTCTTATATCCTAGGCCAATACACATACCTTTGCTAGTTACCCATGGTCTTCCGTACACCAATGTTCCCTGAATCACTGGAGGTGTGAGCCTCTCTAGTCAGCTATAAACGTTCACCTTTAGGAACATGTAGCTTATCTAGCCTATAGAGTAACCCATCCTAGAGATGGTAGTTAATGGCGTTTTTGTCATCATGCACATGAACCTCACTTTGCAATTACTAATACACCTAATTGAAGTCCTCATCTTCTGAATATGCCTCTTTATATGTTCCTTCATTTCATACATCTGTGGTTTATATCTTTTGACTTAGTTACTAGAGAACCCACAACAAAAACCACTTTTCGTCAACTTTTCAAATCCCAACAGGGATCCATCATCAGGACTTTTTGAATGTTGATAGTAGAAGTGCTTAACTAAGAGATTTAAATAGTTATGAGGTGAGTTGATTTAAGGATGAAATGAAGGTCGACTTGATTAATAATATTTATTATTATCTTTTTTAGTTTTTATTATTATTAATTATTAATAATAGTTAATGTTTAATAATTAATAGATCTTAATTAATAGTTAATAATGATTAATAATAGTTAATAGTTAAGTGTTGTTGAGAAATTTTGGAATCAAGTATTAGGTGATTTCTCTTCAATTAGTAACTGCTCATGGGTTATTTTCACAAATTTAGATTAGAATAATATTTTCTTAAGTTATTAGTGTTATTCTTCATTAAACAACAACAAATGCATGAACATAAATAGACAAGAGACACATATTGTAGGCTATGAGTCAGGACCAAAACCTCTCACTCTTTGAAAGAAAAACCCACAAAAATTATTCTTACAGAGATTAAAATTAACGAATACCAAGACCAAGGCCCTTTACCTATTTTCCACTCCAAGACTAAGAAACTAGTTCTATTGACTATCAATATTATTCTCTTTTCTTCCTCTTGACCTCCCTTCTGCTTCGACCTCCTTAACACTAAGATATCATCATCACCAAGATTGAGATCTCTTTACTCACCGTGACCTATTCTCTATGGTAGTATAGAGACTTCCTCACTCTGTAATATTGCAATATAATGGCACCTAAGTTATGAGGCATCAAACCAGTCTCACTATGGTAGCATTAAAGTGTAATGATACTGAATTATGAGACCTTCAAACTCTTCTTGTTGTGGTAGCTTTGAATTGTGGTAACACCAAATTTGTCATTATAATTTTTATCTAAATCTCAGAGGTATAGCGGAACTCCTTGACTATGAGATAAAACCAAACTTACCTCTGCAATATTATATCTTTATCCAAGCTCCTTTAGTGAACTTGCCTCTACAATCCTGTAGCTTACCTGAGCTTCTTCACTCAACTAATATTCAAACTTGTCTCATGTGGAAATGCAAAGACCCTTCACACACATATATAGTGGTGTTTCTATATAGATAAGTTGGCATGTTTATATGAATATGTGTGTCTCCATAAGGTGAAGCCCACATGAGTTATTCGCATTAACCAGAGGTCGAGTTGAAGAGGAGAACTTGTGCCTGTCTTTGGAGGGCTACTCGACCATTCTATTGACTCATATACATTTGTAACAGGACCAATAATGGTTTTTCATACATGAAATTAACTCTATTTGACTCTTATGACAAATCCTAAAGGCTCTTAATGGGATCCATCTAAAAATAAAACTTCTTTCTCATGAAACCCATGAGTCAAGAATACAATCATTTTATTTTTCTTCTTTACATAAATTACACAAAAAACATAATTACACATGTCATTATGAAGACCAAACCTAGTTACACTTTTCAACACTTCCTCTTAACTAGGGAGGTATTCATAATTTTACTTGGCCATTCTCAATGAAGAATTTCTCATAAGAAGAATCATATTGGTATCCCATCTTTATAGCATCATATCAACCAACACTATCACATAGAAAAGCCTTGACTAATATCTCTATCTCTCCACAGGATCTAAGCTCAATGTTGGCGAGACCAATGATTTATAGACACTCTCATCATTATCTCTCCCTGAGCATACCCCACCCAAGTTCTTAGGCTGTGTTCCATTAGGGCTATTCTTATCTTAGATTCCCAATCCTCAAAGAATATAGGTCCTCTACAACTACTCTTATCTTGGATGACTTATCTCATCTTTAAAGAGGATCGGATGCCAGATATTTAACGAGTCCTTCATTCTTTCCTCCGAGTGAAGAAAATAATGATGTGTCTATTTCTCCCTATTAATTGTGGAGGGCATATCTATTCCAATAAAGGAATGTACTCATTCCTATAGAAGGAATGTACCTAATCTCCCTCTTGGTTTAGGAATTTCTAAGTTTATTCCAATTAAGAAACTTTCTTCCATGATCCCTCTTAATTAGGGACCTACAATAGCTACTCAAATGGAGATGGAAACAAAACCACTCACTTGAAGAGATCCTTCCGTTGATGTCATGAATTTATTTTTCAAGTAGTCTTCATGTTTTGGGACAATTTCATCGGTCACAAACCATGCATCACTTTCATCCATGAGTCAGTCATGTCATCATTCCTTTCATCAGAAAGTGATCCATCAATCAAGTTTCCTTCTTCATGCTATCTTATTTGGAAGGATCTTACACCCTTCTACATGGCATTCTTGGAAGACCTACATAAGACCATCCAGATATTGTTAAAAAATATGAAATGAACACTTAAATCAAAATCACCTTTGTGATGGTGTTTCATCATGATATCTTCCTTTTGGCATTAACATCCTTCTTACATGTTCACATATATATATATATATATATATTGTCAAGGATCTCCATCTTTTGTAAACTTCCATTAGATTATCCATATCTTTCAGGGATATTTCATAGTCAAATCTTTCACTTCTTGGAATGTGTTGACTACCTTCTTCCATGGTTGCATAGTCTATGCTATCTACATTTCTTTCTTCACACATGACATTCCTAGGAACTTCCAATCAGAGTTTCTCTAGTTGCTGCCAACCACCTCATATTTCATATGAGGACATATTATGTTGATTTCATCTAGTGTGACACATGCCTTACGACATCGAATTTCATGGGAGGAGATTCCTCTTCTTTGATCATGCTTCTCAAGATAGAGTAGTGATCCATGTTACCTACAACCATACAACATGACTTTATAATATTGAATACAAGCATAAATACCTATTTTACCTTTAGGTTATCTGCAATTATTTCAAAAACTTCCTTGATTGAAAAGAGCTTCAAATCCTTGATTTGTTTCATCTCTTATGCCATCATACCATTATCTTATGAATTCCACAAGTTGGAGTTCCTGATGAAACACTTGCTTCCTCTCTATATTGGTGAACCTTCTGATATATGCGCAACTTCCATAGATGCATATATCTGTTGTATATGTGCATATTTTTCGTATATGCAAATACACATGTACAACTAAAACCTTCATATATACACAACTCCAATATATATGCATATTTTCCATATGCACACAACTTCTGTGTATACGCATATACAGAGGTTGTGCACTGTAGAGAAGGTAAGCACATTTACAAAAGATACACACATATACAATTTTTTTTTTGCATGTACGGAAAAAAATGCACATATATGGAAGATATGCTCATATACGAAAGATATGTGCATATACAAAAATTGTGCAGAACTCTAGCCTCCATATATGTGCATGTCTTCTGTATATGCACTTCTTCAGTATAGGCACATAAGATATGCACATATGGAGGCTGTTAGATATGCCTATATGGAGGATATGCATATATACGGAAGTTGCACATGCACATGATATATGCACATATCTTCCATATGTGTAGCTTTCATATATACGTTTCAAGTATATGTGCATATCTTCTAAATATGCACATATACGGAAGATATGTGCAGGTAGAAAAGTTGAGCATATATATGGACTATTCTGTATGCATATTATGGAAGTTGTGCACAACTTCTTTATATACTTAGCTTTTGTATATGTGCATATATGGAAGTTTCACATATATAGAGGATACACATATACAAAAGTTTTGCATATATGGAAGATATGCACAACTTTCGTATATATGTAGCTTCCATATATGTGCATATACAAAAGTTGAGAATAACTTCAAGCTTCTTATATACTCAACTTTAACCTCCATATATTTGTGGATATTCTATTTATGTGCATATACAGAAGATATGCACATAGATATAAGTAGTGCACATATGGAAGATATGCGATACGAAATATGCACATATATAGAAGTTGTGCTACTTCCATATATAAAATTTATGCTTCTTTCATAAATACACATATCTTCTATATATATTCAAATCTTCCGTAAATACACATAATTTTTGTATATGTGCACATCTTCCGTATATGCACAAACTTTGTATATGCGTATATATTTTTTATATGTGAAGCTTTTGTATATGCTCATATTTTTCGTATATGCACATAGACATGTACAACTGCAACCTTCATATATATAAAACTCCAATATATATGTGTATTTCCCATATGCACACAACTTTTGTGTATATGCATATACATAGTTTGTGTACTGTAGAGAAGGTATGCACATTTACAAAAGATAAACACATATATGGACATTTTTTTTGCATATACAGAAAAAATGCGCATATACGGATGATATGTGCATATACAGAAGTTGTGCAGAACTCTAGCCTCCATATATGTGCATGTCTTATGTATATGCAGTTCTTGAGTATAGGCACATAAGATATGTGCATATGGAGGATATTAGATATGCCTATATGGACGATATGCATATATAAGGAAGTTGCACATGCACATGATATATGCACATATCTTCTGTATATGTTTAGCTTTCGTATATATCTTTCAAGTATAAGTGCATATCTTCTGAATATGTGTATATATGGAAGATATGTGAATATACGTAATATACACATATAGATAGACTATGCACACATATAAAAGTTCTGCATATACGGAAGATATGTGCAGGTGGAGAAGTTGAGCATATATAGGGACCATTGTGTATGCATATTATGGAAGTTTTGCACAACTTCTTTATATACTTAGCTTTTATATATGTGCATATATAGAAGTTTCACATATATAGAGGATATACACATATACAGAAGTTGTGCATATACGGAAGATATGCACAACTTCCATATATACGTAGCTTCCATATATGCGCATATAAAAAAGTTGAGAATAACTTCAAGCTTCTTATGTACTCAATTTTAACCTCCATATATATGTGGATATTTTGTTTATGTGCATATACGAAAGATATGCACATACATATAAGTTGTACACATACGGAAGATATGCGATACGAAATATGCACATATACAGAAGTTGTGCTACCTTCGTATATAAAATTTATACTTCTTTCGTAAATACACATATCTTCTATATATGTTAAAATCTTCCATAAATACGCTTAACTTCTGTATATGTGCACACCTTTCGTATATGCGTAACTTCCATATATGCGTATTTCTTTCGTATATGTGAAGCTTTTGTATATGCACATATTTTACGTATATGCACATACACATGTACAACTGCAACCTTCATATATACACAACTCCAATATATATGTGTATTTTCCATATGCACACAACTTCTGTGTATACACATATACAGAGGTTGTGCACTATAGAGAAGGTATGCACATTTACAAAAGACACACATATACGGAAGAAGAAAAAAAATAATAATAATAATAAATAAAAATAAAAATTGCATCTATGGAAAAGAAAATGCAGATATACGAAATATATGCGCATATACAGAAGTTGTGCAGATCTCTAGCCTCCATATATGTGCATGTATTCTGTATATGCACTTCTTCAGTATAGGCACATAAGATATGCGGATATGGAGACTATCAAATATGCCTATATGGAGGATATGCGTATATGCAGAAGTTGCGCATGCACATGACATATGCACATATCTTCCATATATGTGTAGCTTTCATATATACGTTTCAAGTATATGTGCATATCTTCTAAATATGCGTATATATGGAAGATGTGTGAATATACGTAAGATACACATATAGAGAGAATACAAAATGTATGTGCAGGTAGAGAACTTGAGCATATATATGGACTGTTGTGTATGCATATTATGGAAGTTTTGCACAAATTCTTTATATACTTAGCTTTTGTATATGTGCATATATGGAAGTTTCAGATATATAGAGGATATACGCATATACAGAAGTGCATATACAGAAGATATGCACAACTTTCGTATATGTGTAGCTTCCCTATATGTGCATATACAAAAGTTGAGAATAACTTCAAGCTTCTTATATACTCAAATTTAACCTCCATATGTATGTGGATCTTCTGTTTATGTGCATATACGGAAGATATGCACATACATATAAGTTTTTCACATACGGAAGATATGCGATACGAACTATGCACATATATAAAGTTGTACTACCTCTGCATATAAAATTTATGCTTGTTTTGTAAATACACGTCTTCCATATATGTTCAAATCTTCCGTAAATACACATAACTTCTGTATATGTGCACATCTTCCATATATGCGCAACTTCCGTGTATGTGTATATCTTTCGTATATGTGAAGCTTTTGTATATGTGCATATTTTTCGTATATGGACATACACATTTACAACTACAACCTTCATATATACACAACTCCAATATATATGTGTATTTTCCATATGCGCACAACTTCTATGTATATGCATATATAGAGGTTGTGCATTGTAGAGAAGGTATGCACATTTACAAAAGACATGTAGATGGTAGAGCACTTGTTGAGAGATATAGGCATGGTTCAACGCTGCTGCATAAAGGCATGGTGGAAGTGAAATAGGGAAAAGGTAGTGGGTGTGGGTCACGATACACCCCCATCAGTTGTATGATAGTGGGAATCACTGTAGGCTGGGGGATTAACCTAGGGGGGGGAATTGGAATGTTAAGGGTGGATGATTGAAAAATGAGAATGGTGGATGACTAAAGGGTATGGGTGAGCATTGGGAAGGTATTATAAATGTGGTTATAGGAATGGAATAATTTATGAAGGAAAAAGGTAGTGGGTGTGGGCAATGATACATCCTAATTGGTTGTACAATAGGGGGAAGCACCCTTAGGGAGGATATTGGGATGTTAAAGGCTGAAGCAGTGTTCCCAATGCTAGATCTTTTTTCAATAGCATGTTCATCAAATAAACGTATTCAACAATTTTGAATGTTGTGAGATGTGTGTCCCTCAGTTGTAACAATAAAAAAAGTTGATATACTTATGCAAATGTATTTAACATGAGAATATATCGCATTTAACGTAAAACAATGCATAACATGAAATTTCCATACCAATATTGGGTATAATAGAATATTGCATTATCTGAGGCGCGTGGTCCACATTTCTTTCTTTTTGAGAAGATCACTCCAATTTTTCATCCATTCTTTTTTTTCTTGCATGAACTCATTCAAACCTTTCAAATTGTAGTTTATCTATCCTTGATTTTTACTTGCGACCACATCGCCTCTTTTTATTTACTAGACTCAAGAAACTATGTTTTCTCTTGGTAGTGATAGTGGATGGAGTTATAGTATTGAAAAACATTTTGTTGTATTCTTGACATGATTGATTACCCCATTCATATCAGTGGCCCAGTCAATTCCAAGGAGTGCGGGGTAGGGATTGTTGTCATCAACAATATTTATTACTTCAAAATATGCTAGCGCACTCACTCCATTGATATTCATGGTTACTCCTTGCAATTGCCCCATACGTATAATTTTTTGTTGATTCACCATTCTCAGCTGAATCAAAGACCATTGCAGTGTAGGTCTTCCCATTTGCTCCCATGTCTGTTGCGGTAGAACATTCGCATCTGATCCCAAATCCTGAATGACTTGATCCATCTCATATTCTTTGATCTGCGTGGTAAGTCTCATTTCACGCCCCATCCTTGTTTTATGCTTTCCGATCTTTCGGACTACATGTGGGTCACCTGGCGCGGTCCTAGCACATCTACTGGTAAGTTCATGTAACCCTTTTGCAGCCTTACTGTCGCGCAGTAACTTCATACAAGTTTCCAGGGAAGTAGTGAGCATAGAGGGGTCCATCTCCGGTTCTGGTTTATCTTTGCTTCCTGAAGTGGAGGCCTCAGCAAAGGTCTTCTTAGCTTCCATGAATGCTTCATGAGCATGCTCCAAATCGAACTCATATTCTCTCATCGGGGCTTTGGAAACCTGGGTACTATCTTCCGGTTGTTTTCTCTTGTCCTCTCTCATTGTGATTCCACTTCAGAGCACTATGTTTAAATTCAGATCTTCCTCATGCTGCTTAAACCCTGCAAGTTCTAAGTTGGGGGAGGTGGTAGTGCTCCTTTGTCACGTATCCTAGCTATCGGCGTAGGACAATCTTCTGTCTCATGATAAAACAATGTGCAATACTTGCACAATAGATGCATTGGATTAGTGCAATTACGGGAATAGTGTCCTAGTCCTTCGCAATTAAAGCAAATCAATTGTTCGCAACCTCTACTAGGTCCTCCTCTGCCTGGGCCTCGTCTGCACCCTTGAAATCATGTTCATGCCAGCCCTACAGTCTGTTCAAGGGACTTCATTTCGGCTTGAAACCTATAGATGGGAGCTTTATCGATCATCAATTCATAACTCCTACAAGTACGCTCGTCATGTCCCACCGACTTATAAAAGTTTCAGAACAACTGTTGTGGAGTTTGTGTATACTTCTGTAACAAGTGGCAGTTATCAGTGGCATGCTTTCTAGATACTTGATAGATAATGCACCATAAAGCAGGCATCGCGCTAGGTCTTGCTTGAGCTTCCGGCCTTAGAGGCATCAGTTCTCGTCCTGCAAGGTAATTTATAAAGACTAGGCAATGGTCTTTGTCATGACCTCAACTCTTTCATTTCACGCACCATACTTCTTAGCGTGCTTTTGGTCGAACAATCTTATCCTGCTTCAAGCTTTGCATCTCAAGGCACAGATTCTTCAGCTGTGCATGGATCTGTTGAACTCTGACATGTAGTCTCATGGCAATCTTTAAGGTCTCTACTTGAGTTTTTATCTTCCACTGCAACAATGCACTTCTTAAATGTGGTAGTACCGAAGCAACAAACCACTCGTGATGATGTCCATTTGTCAAATTCATGTTGGCTTTGCGAATCGTACATTTCAGCCTCTGATCTAACTCCCACAACATCTCGCTTGGTAGCATCGTGATCTCTTTGAATCCAACAATCAACTATGCTTCAGATTTAGGCATGCTAAATTCCCTATTCAGTGTTGCTTTGATGTCTCTTACTCTCGCGTTTGGGTTATTGTTGGAGTGCTTAATATACCAGCCATGATTATGGGCATAAGGCAGTTGAATGCAATATTAGAAAATTCAGACCAACTCCTAAAATCGAGAAAGCTAAGGAAGAACCCAAGGTATGACAACAAAAAAAGAAGAAGGTAATGAAAAATGTGGCATTGTGTTGTATGCCCAAAATCAAGGCAGTCTTCTAGTAGAACCCATTTTTTTAATGTAAAATAACTTTTCTTTTTGAAACCATGATTTAGAATACTATTTATGTTGCAAACAAAACCATAAAATTAATCTATTAATCTAAAAAGGTGCTACCAATAACATAAATTGTGCTCCTAATAATATGAATTGTTTCATAGTTAAAATTTCAACTTGTTTAAAACCATAGCCTTAACCTTGTAACCAAATATTTATAATAAAAATTATAAGATATTTGAGTTCATGACATTTAAAAAAGGAGAAAGAATGTCATGAAAATAGGAAAAACAATAAAGATAATAAAGAAATAAAACGGAGAGAAAAAATTAAGATAGTTTTTTTATTAAGTATTTAACCAGGTTCACCCAATTTTGGGATGAGCTTAGAAATGTCAATGTTACAGTTTCTGAAGACAATATGATCAACCTAACACTTTTAGGCCTTCCCAATTGTTGGCACAACTACTAGGGCTCAGTAAATGGGAGAGAGAAGCTACCAGAGTGAGAATGTTTATGGTCCAACTTGGTGCAAGAAGAGATTCAGTGGAACATCAGAGATGGATCCTCATCCAAGCATGATGAAGAGGAGAACTATGCCTTAGCTCGAAAGGAGAAGAAAGGGAAAGGGAAACCATCCCATTCTAAATCAAATTCCATTAAAGGTGGCAAGAAGAAGGACATGTCGAATATTAAATGTTTTCATTGTCATGAGTTGTGACACAATGCCACGAAGTGGCCACACAATAAGTCCGACAAGAATCCCTTAAGGGGAGCAACATGTGAAGCTTTTTCTTCACAATTAGAGCTACATTTCACCCTCATCACTTGCATGGTGACATTAGTGGTGGGTAGTGTGTTGTATCTAGATAGTGGAGCCTCATTCCATATGAACAACAACAAACAATTCTTCAGTGAATTGGAGGAGAAGGACCTCTAGATGCACATCGAAATGGGAGATGATGGGAGGTATAGCAATACCTACATTGATAATTTTACCTTTCAGAGGGAGTCTAGTTCTCTTCTCACATTAAAATATGTCATGTATGTTCCGAGTTTGAAGAAGAATTTGGTTTCAATTACCATGTTGGAGGATCGTGGCCATGATGTGATATTTAGGAAAGGAAATTTTTTCCTTCATCAAATAGGCTTAGTACAAGTGAAGTGGATCAGGGTTCAAGTGAAGAACCTCTACAAATTGGATGTATAAGAATGTGTTGTTTTGAGCACAAAAGTAGAGAACGTGCAGAGCCGAGACATCGGTGAGTTGTGGCATATAAAATTGGGTCACTTGCACCACGGAGGTTTGTTTATTATGTAACAAATTTCTACAATACTTCCCAAGGGTACACTAGAGCAGAGAGACACATGCAAATAATGTACATTCGGGAAGTACACCAAAGCTACCTTTCATGATAAGGACAGTCAAGCACAAGCGATCCTTGAAAGAGTTCACTCATATGTGTGTAGACCATTCTCGACAACGTCCATGACCAAGCACAAGTACTATGTAATATTTGTACATGATTTTTCTCATAAGTGTTAGATTTTCTTCATACAGAAGAAAGATCAGACGTTCGCTAACTTTTTTGAATTTAAATCACTTGTTAAGAAATATACTGTCAAGAAAGTTAAATCTCTTAGGAGCGATAATGGTGGAGAATATGTGTCGAATAAATTCAAGAACTTATGCTACTTGAGGTGAAGTAGTGGAGGCTACTATTTACAGGAAGCTTGTGGGTTCACTTATGTATTTGGTGAACACATGACCGGATATAAGTTTTGCAGTTAACCAACTTAGTCAACCATGGTTAATCCAACCAAACTTTGTTGGAAGGAAAGTAAACATGTGTTGAGATAACTTAGAGACAACACTCAGTTTTGTCTTTGGTATAGATGGACTGAGGGAGTGAAGATTCAAGGCTTCATAGATGCATATTGGGCAAGGATTCCATCCAACAGGAAGCGCACATCGAGGGGAATCTTCATTATTGGGTCAGCAACAGTTTATTGGTACAACAAGATGTAGAGACTAGTTGGACTCAATTCAGCAAGAGCAGAGCACATGGATGATAGTTAAGAAACTTGTGAGGTTATCTAGATGAGGAAGATCCTTGTTGGGTTATTTAGTCAGTAGATGGATCCTACAGTGATTTACTATGACAATCATAGTTGTACCAAACTCTCTGAGAATCCAATTTTTCATGATCAGTCCAAGCATATCGACATCCGGTATCACCATCTACGAGATTGTGTGCAGAAGAGAATCATGTTGTTGGAGTATATACCCATAGAGGAACAAGATGTAGATATTTTGACAAAGGCATTATCAAGATGCAAATTCGAGTTTCATAGAGGCGAGATCGGGGTAGCATATGATCCCTTTATTGTTGAGAGGGAGTGTTGAAAATGCAACAAGAAAATCCTAATTTATTTTTTTCCTTGAATTAAATTGGGAATTAAATTGTAATTCCACATCTCATGACAACTTGTATTAGTTAACTAAGTTAATTTGACATAGTTGGCTTAGTTAATTCAAGTTCAAGGTCTAACTTGAGTCATGTAGAGTGTCTCCTACTTTATAGTAGACATAGTTGAGTTTATTTTGATTTGTAATTAATTAATTAAACTTAACTGAGTTGAAGTCAGTTAAACTAGTTCTAGCTATTTGAGGAACAAGTGGGAGGTCTAGCAGTGTGGTGGTGCCTGCAGTGATCAACCAGTAAACTGTTGATTCACTCATAAATAAATCATGCATGTTAGATACGAGAGTTATCCAGTTGAGGTTGGAGTTCAGGGACAATGTACTATTAGTTATATAATCATCCAAATTGTACAGGTTGTGCATGCAGTAAGAGGAAGGCCTATGAGGATTGCGCAATTCTAACTGAGGAATTTCCCTACTTAATAGGGTGCTAATTCCCAAGGAAACAACACAAGGAAATTGTGACTTGGGCAAGTAGAAAATTAGTTAAGTATTGGCCTGGGCTTGTCTAAGAAGCAATGAGTCAGACAGAGATAGTGCACATGTTACGCCGGCTTGACCAAACCATTGTAATCATCTCATATTTTCTTACTAATTCAATATACAGATAAAAAGGGGTTTTCGTTGTGCCTTTCCCTGAGAAATCATTGTGTAATGTGTTGATTGAATTCTTTCTCTTGTATGCTTCATGATTTCACGATCATTTAAATTGTTTCCACTCATGAGTAGAGTAGATTCAAGTCTATTGTTTTAGCATATTACAATTAGCAGTTTGAAACACAAGGAATTTCTACATATTGGTAGGTTTCTACCCCCCATTCTCTGTTGTGGTGTATCTACATATCATCTTGTTTCCAGCAATTGTTAATCTGTCGTTTCCACCTATGCTAGTCGTGTTTTTTCTATTGTGAGCTTTGTGTTATTATAGCGTTAATGTTATTATTGTTGGGGTTCATCACCCTGCTCATGTAATATTTGCTCGATTATGGGCTTGTGTATGGAGTCTTTCGGTCATTTTTCATTTTCTAGACTATTCTTAGTTTGTTTGTATTTGGGGGTTTCAGGTTTGTACTTTCTTCGTAGCAAGGTTTTATTTTCTAAGCCTACTTTTTTTTTTTTTTGTACATTCCTTAGGGTTGAAATGTTTTTCTTAAATGTGTAACAAAATTCCATCTGAAATAGTTTTTATGTTGGCCCATCTGTGTTTATTATTATTATTATTATTTTATATTCATATGGTTGATAGCTATTTTCTCAGCCTATATCTATGGAATATGTTTTGGCATATTCAAAATGTAATTTCATTCACCAACAATCAGTTTGAAATGGTAGCTAGTTATTATGCCATGAAATTCAATCCTACATAATCAACTTTTTATTGTATTGTCCTCAACCTTCATCACTGTCACTCCCTCCATATTTAGAGCTACCTATATAAAAGGTAGTGATTGTATTGTAATTTGTTGCAATATTGTAGCTATGCCAACTCATTTAAGGTTGTTTCCACATGGGAGAAAGCTTAGATTAGCCCATCTAGAATTGTTCATAAGAAGATATAGGCACAAAGTAACATGAGGAAAGTCTTGTTGATAAGAGGAAGGCAACATTACCATGGAAAACTAAAGTGTAGGTGTGATAACATTGTTATTATAGCCATTAAAACAAAATTGAAGAAAAAATCATAAACTAAAACAATAAATACAAAATAGCTGAAATAAAGAAGAAAATATATGGAAAAGAAGAGGGGTTAATCCAAGAATACACTTAAAAAAAAAAGAAATTAATAAAGTAAATGCACCAAAATTTTCCAAGATAAATGTCATAAGCCTTTTTATAGAATGCACTTAAAAATATGAAAATTAAGAAAATGTACCAGAGAAAAAAAAAATCTAAGGTAAAGGTTATAAACCTCAGAATGGAAAACAAAAGCAATCACGTGGATAAGAAAAATGCCACATTAACATGGAAAATAAGAAAGTGTGACCATTATAACCTTGGTATTACAACCATTAAAACAAAATAAGAAAATAAACACACACACACACACATATATTCTAAGCCTCTTATAGCACTTATCCCAAAATACACTAAATAAATAAATGGAAATTAAGATAGTAACAAAGCAAATATACCAAAAAAATTCTAAGATCATAAACTTCATATATATACCTCCATAATTTGAGAACATAAACAATTTGATGTGGATAAAAAGGTAACATTAACATGGAAGATAAAAAAAAAAATAAAAACAAATAAAAACAAACAAACAAACAAACAAACCAACATAACATTGTTATTATACCATTATAATTAAATTAAAAAATAAAAAATAAAATAAATAAGAAAATTTGTCTAAAAGAACTAGATGTCCTTTTCCAAAAAAAACTAAAAAAATATATAAAGGAAAAAAAAAAAAACAAAAAGGTAAATTCACCCATGTCCATGGGACTTTAGATTCACCATGAATGATACATTATTAAAATATTACTTATCAATTCCTAATAGATAAACTCTCAGTAAATAAGATAAAACAATTGAAAATAAATACTTGTAAAAGAAAATCATAAACATTTTATATATTTGAACAAAAAAAAATTATAATTAACAAAGTAAAAGTACTAAAAAAACATTTAAAGGGAAAAAAAATACCAAATACCAAATATATATAATAATAAAAAATAACAAAGTAAATGTCCAAACATATATATTTCCAAAAGCTTAAAATATATAAATAATAAAAGATAAAGCTTCATAAAAGCATTAAATTATAATTTTACTCCCTCATATATATATAAAATTATAATTAACTTTCTTGTACAAATATGAAAGTGGATTAAATTGACTAAATTTCTCTATCTCACACACACACATTATAATTAACTTCCTTGTAAAAATATGAAAGTGGATCAGATTGACTAAATTCCACATATATTGCAGATATTAGAGAGTGTCATTGTACCTTACAAGTTCAGAACATTAAACATGATAAATTAAAAATTACAATAAAGTTTGGAATTTAAATACATTAAATTAAAAAATTGAAAATTCAATAACAGAAAAATTTTAAATGAGAACATACGTATTAGAAATAATATATGTTAATCGTAATTTCATGATGTTAATTGCAGTTTCATGTGATTGCAACTTTCACTAACTAGAACATTTTGATTATGATATGAATATATATTATCAATTGAAATATACAATATACATGATAGAAAAGTTTCATTAATTGGTAAGCAGAAGTGTTGTCTATGGAAACGAGAAAAAAAAACATAAAATTATTTAAAAATTTTAGAAACAAAAGACATTCTAAAATATTATTTAAATGTACAATTGATATTAATATAATTAATAGTGTGCAAATTGAATATGATGGGAAGAGTAATTTCAAGAGAATTTAATTTTAAGCAATATAATTATTGTAAATGCAATAATCCATTTAAACCAATTCTTTTGTATAAATAATTTTTTTCTCACTTCATTTCCCTAAATAGAATTATACTATATCTAAATATTTTTTCTTTGGATATTTTAATAAAAACAATATATTCTCATTTTAAAATAAATTAAGAAAACCAAAATTTTGTATTGAAATTTATAAATATGACCAAATTCTCTACTCTAAATAATTAACCTTATCTATAAAAAAACATAAATAAACACTTCATAAATTATGAAAAAAATATGATTGATGTATTGTTCATATTACTAAAAATAAGCTTAAAAATAGTTGTCATAAAAACAATATGACAAATGTGAGTGATTTGCCAACAATAATACAACAAATGTAATTACTCACAACAAACCAATAGTTAATATTTTAATTTAAATTTACGTTCGAAAAAAAGGTTATTACCTTCACATGAGTAGTGGTAGTGGAGATATTCCTATTGTGTATCTAAAGATTCCATTTATTTCATTCCAGTGGGAACATTTCACTTTTTTTCCCTGTAAAATTTCATCATTGTAAGTTTGCAAGTTGGATTGCAAGTTTGAATTTGAATTCAAATTTGGATGTATACATCTTATAATTACTAAAACATATTACTTTTTGATATTTTCAGTTCTTTGTTGTTACACTATCTTACTTTATTTTATTTTTGAGAATTTGCTAGTATTAGTTGGATATAAATGTTGTTCATGTAACACTGCATAAAGTTGTTCAAACAAAAATAGACACACAATTTGTATCATTTTTAAAGATATGAATAGCCCCAAACTCATGTCAAATCTACCTTTTGTTGTACAATAATTTAATAGATTAAGAGGAAGAGAGATTTCTTTATCAAATATTTTGATTTATTATAACCAGGGTTCAATAGTGTGATAAAGATAACAATGACACAACTTCATTGCTGAGTGAGTGGAAGTGCTTCTATTTATTTTTCTTGTGGGCGGACTGTTAAATATGTATCAGGAAAACATGTAGTAGGAAGATGATGAAATGAGATGTTTGAGGATTTATTCTAGAGTAGTTGACTAGTATGACAAATTTGGATTCAATGATATCAACTCCATAATTAATACCCATATGCACTTGATTTCATTGTTGACATCTCTAAAAACTTCATTATCATCTTTGCAATGTAGCGCACTTATTTCGTTGTTAACATCTCTAAAAAAATTCATTATCATTTTTGTAATGTAGTTTTGGTGTTGCTCTATCTATCCAAAAAGCTTGGAAACTGGATAATTTATTTTTCAACAAAATTCTCAAAATCAAGGGCAAGAGATTGGATTCTAATAAATCTTGCTAAAAACAAACAATTAAATATTATTCGTCGTCAATTGATAAAGGGACTACCTTTTTTAATCATCAAACCATCACCGATTAATACAGCTCCAACATTAAAACCCAAATTTAGGGCAATGCCTACTGTACCATCTCCAAATTCCACTAATTCCCTTGCCATTACTTAATCAAGACCATGAATACGAGCAAGAATGTTTAAGCCATACCTACTCAAAAAAGTTGAAATTAAAATAAATACCTTCCCGATCCTAAAAAATGAATCATAACATGATTAAATGCAATTTCAATATTTTAATAAGGAAAAGATTCGTTATTAGAAACACTTCTAATTTGTTAAAAAACCCTTCTGATTTCTTATCTAGGTTAAAAAAATGATTAAACACAATTTCAATATTTTAATAAAGAAAAGATTCATTATTAGAAACACCTCTAATTTGTTAAAAACCCTTCTGATTTCTTATCTAGGTTAAAAAAATAAATACCTTCAGGAACCTCGCAAGAAAACCTAAAAAATAAATCATAACCAGATTAAATGCAATTTAAAAAAAACAAATACCTTCCACATCCTCTCGGGAAAGCCTAAAAAATGAATCATAACAAGATTAAATACCATTAAAAAAAAAAAAAAAAACCACCCTTCCAGGTCCTCTCAGAAAAACCTAAAAAATAAATCATAACAAGATTAAATGCAATCTCAAAAAATATCAATACCTTCCCGGTCCTCTCAGGAAAGCCTAAAAATTGAATCATAACAAATTTCAATGTTTTAATAAATAAAAGATTCGTTATGAGAAACGCTTCTAATTTGTTAAAAAAACCCTTCTAATTTCTTATCTATGTCAAAAAAACGCTTCTAATTTGTTAAAAAACCCTTCTAATTTCTTATCTATGTCAAAAAAATCCTTTGTGACAGTACTAATTTGTGAAGGCCTTTAAAACATTACCCGCGAGAGCAAAAGGCACAAAAGGAATGGAGATATGTGTGCAGGCCTTCTAAAGCATTACCCTCTAAAGCCAGAGGCACCAAAGGATGGACAGCTCAACATCTAATAGTTCCCAAGCAGATAAAAAAGTAATGATGGTGGAGATTCATCATCTAGTGTAATGGATAAGGAAGAGGTTATTCAGTATTGGGTGAGCTGTTCCACTCTACTGTTCGAAGAATTGAATTTGATTCTTGAGCCCAGCAGGTCGTATCAGCCCACTTTCTGTCTTTATTTCTTTTACCCACTTTAATGTTAGAAGAATTAAGTTTGATTCGTAAGCCAGTCAGTTATCTGGATCTATTTTCTGTTTTTTTCCTTATTCATGAGTTTTTACCCATTTTTTTTTTTATTATATCGAATTGAATTCCAATTTCGCATATTCATGGCCGAACCTTACCGTACCGTATGGCTGAATTTCTGAATTATTCAGCCAGATTCGTATGCGTTCTGGTAGTAACTCAGCAATCCCCGTGATCCAATGTGAAACATTTGAAATCGTTGTTCTGTGAGAAGAAAAAGAATGCAAAAATTGGCAATCACTTGCCATAACTATTTATCCAAGGTTGAAATCGTCTGATAACAAGAGATTGATGACCAGAGGGTAGTCAAAGATTGGTCCAAACTGCCATTGAAATCTCATTGTCTGAAATACCCCATGTAAAATAGCTGTGAGGAAAAATCACAGGTAGAAAATGCAAAAACCACTGAATGCTCAAGGAATTAGGAATTGTTTCAAGACCATTTCCAACGGTGAACAAAAACCAGAGAACATACCCTGCATTGCATTGTGATGTCCATCATAAATCCTTTACCGTTTTCCTGGGCTCCCGCTCTACACTCTTACCCTGCAACCATTCAAACTAAAGAGTGTTTTTGTAATAAGCAAAGGGGAGGCGGTATACTGCAGGGTTGATTTTGAATTCGAAATTTTAAGGCGAACCGTGGCAGGGTTGTCAAGTACATTGAAAAGACACACGGCGGCATGGTTCTCTTTGGCAAACTTTCCGGGAGTTTTCAACTTTGGCAGGAGATGGGTCTCTCTGTTTATCTAAACGGACGGCAAACGGAGACGGAGAGGGGCCCGTTTGGCCACGTCGACAAACAAAACGAACCTGCAATCGAGATAAGCTCGGCGGGTATGGTGGATGCGCTGGAGAATTAAATCATCAGAGTGCTAGATTAGAGAGCCAGGATCGGCCAAAGGTATCAGACGTGGTTGTTATTCAGCCGGAATTCGGTTCTTATCAGCTCGGGAAAGCTCTGAGGGAAACCTGGCTACCGTCGGATCCAGACAGCCTCTTAAACGGCGAGCAAGCAACAAGATTGGCTTTCAGATTTGGGATTGGTCAAACAAAATATTTCATAGAAAATGGCATATTGACTATTCTTTCAGGCGGGAGGCAAATGATGATCTCCCACACAGCCATATATGTTACCCCGTAAGTCTACAGTGGTCTTCTAACTGTGCTAGGCCAGGTGCGGCATTACCAATTGTTTTCTTTTCACCAATACTTACGATCGTAGACTACGCCTAACATTCCATTTTTTCTACTTAGTTTGTGTTTCGCAACCAAGTATTTTTAGTGTTCTTTTATACCAATGAATATCCATACACATTCATTACCAACAACATTATACAAGAGAAATGCACAACAGTATAAAGGGAGGGGCAACTCCCTGCAATATGAGTCTGCCCGATATCAATATATTATACAATCTTCACTTTTACAAAGTATAGACTAAGTCTTTGGGAAACCCCAAATTTATACTTAGCCAAATTTCCAACTTCGGTAAACTCGGTTGCCCAGCGCGTCGGCACCTTCGCACGGTCGCCGCACGACTCACCAACCCATCATTCGCCTCGTCGCACATTTTCACCCGGCTCACACTTCGTTGGTCATCAAACGCCCAAACCGTGTATACCTGCCCACACGCAGTCCCACTTGTCAACCCTTGGCAACCGCCCAAATCGTGTGAAACAACACGTAGTACCGTCTGCCCAACTCTACGACCTCCAGTTCCAACCTTCGTCTCCACTATTCCGTCGTGCACGACGCGCTCTCACCCGGCCGCCTGTCCACACGCCTTCACCGTGTCAACCAACTCTCCTCCGTGCACACTTGCACGACGGGCGGGCGCTCCCTGAGTCACCCAAAACCCATGCCAAGTCGTCCCACAAAGTCAGGCGTCGCACACCTGTGCACGCCCGTCTCCAACCGGCGGGCGACCCTACCCGCACCCTTCACCAAAGACCAAGTTGTGCGTTCCTCCATGCGGCTTCGCCCAAGAACGGGCGCATCACCAATCTGCGCCCTCCTTCCTTACTGCATCATTTTCACCTGTTCTGTGCACTTCTTCTTGAGCGATGAGCGATTTGGATTGAATGCCAAATGATTCGACGTATCACTTGTTTATACCAAGCGTGGGGCGAAATCCAAGCTGCCCAACCGACTTGCCCACGCCCTCAACTCCATCGCACAAGCCTTTAACCATGAGTCGGCCTTCCCTTCAAATGCCCACACGCAGGGTCGGCCTCCATAAGGGTAAACCCATGCTTCACGCCATATAAATGCTCACCCTCTCGTTCTACCATGCGCATATAATACCATCACACGCTCATGAGAGAGCTCGCACTTCAACCGTAGAACGTAGGTCGTTACATCCTCCTCCACCTGAAATCGTTGTCGTCCCCGATAACATACCATCGTGGCAACCATCTGTCACCAAAATCACCATACAAAGGTATACACCTCATCGGTATGTCATACATTGGAAATCATCTCAATCCATGATCATCGATCACTCTCTTACAATCTCCACATGATGTTCTCCATCGTGGAAGGCTCGCCCCTCCATCTCGAGCTACATGCCCACTGCAACATCTCATGTCGACCTCATCATGTGTTGTCCTCATGTGAACTGCTGCCATGATACTCCAACATAATGCTAACACATTTCTGTACACTTTCGGACCCCATGTTTGAACTAGTCAAGTGATCAGTCCAACTACCACGCTCAAACCATGAGAGTGAACATCCTCATGGCATCATCAATCATTTCTTAGAACATCCTGTCACATCCTCAACTCGATCAAGAATCCATCTCCATATAAGTGTAAGCCATGCTCAGGTCCATGAAGTAGCCCTCATCTCATCTGCAACATGTCGTCCACGATGTTTGGTGTCAATGTGCTGCATGAAATCAGCCACATCTATCCCAACATCATCCATATTTGTGCCTCCTGAATATGAAGAAACCATCTCATCAAACTCCAACTCTCGGTGTGCCACATCTTGGTCCATGAAGCTACCTCCATCATATCTGCAATGTGTCATCCCTCAAGCCTGCCATAGAAACAAGTACATACTTGTCTCATCTATCCATGTGCTGCCCATGATCATAGATCAATCAACTCCCATGGGTCAAAAGTGGTTAAGTCTCGGCTCAACCCATGCCCAAGTGTTACCACCATGGCATCATCATCGTTGTAACTCCATCACTCCAAAGTGTCTCATATCGATCCTCCACATCAAGTCACTCTTTCAAGCCATTCCCATGCATGTACTCGAAAGTATGCACCCCATCCTGCATCAAAGTCTTTGATCTCAGCTCCTCAATGCATCAAATCCTCCAAGTCCACCATATATGAAGTCCCCAAAAGTCACAACAATTTCATGTCATCATGAGCTCCATGAGTCATCTCAACCAACACTCAGCAAGCACATAAGTCTCGACTCAAAGGTCTCTGCAAGATGCCTCAGCGCTCCATGTAATAAGAATGCCCCATAGTCTGCTCACAACTCCATCCAAATCCATGGCCTTGTTATACAAGAGTGTACAACCTCTCCATCGGCTCATAAGTAAAACATCTCCATGTCACATCAGCGAATCCATCTGCACAACATCCCTGCTTTGGCACTCCTCATTAGATGCCCATAAGTGACACCTCTACAAGTGCTCCCACATAATGTCCCTTCATAAGACTGTCATGCTCCATGTCTACAACTTGATGTCCATGACTAAGTTGTCCATGTAGCCCAACCAAGTAGACCCATCACAACAATTGGTCATCTCTATCCAAGCTGCAATCTTCGGTCTAGTGAACTCGGTCACCCAACCATATCATAATCACATGAGTCTCTCTATCATAGCTCCCCCACTAAAATTTCCACCAAGACTTGCTCTTGGTCTCGGCCATGAGAATTCCACCCAAGCAACTCAATGTGTGCTCTCCAATCTGTCCATGAGTCATGTCGGGCCCTTAGCCATGTGGCTAAAGCATGACCCATTCCTCTGCAACGATCATCATGTTCCACCGTTGTCACGGACTTTTGTACCTTCTACCATAAGGTCACAAACAACCCCAACAAGTCTTGCAAGAGTCAACAATCCTTGCTTCTCCATACAAGGTCTCAGCATAGTCATCCATGGTAAGATGCTCCTTAGTATCAACAAACTAGCTTTGCCCTTCCCTGCATACGGTCCATCTATCAAATGCTCAAGTGAAACACAAGTATCAATAGTACTTATATCATCATCATGAGGTTCCTGCATGAGAGTACCCTCATCCATACATGTCTGCAAACTGCACGATCCTGGTCCAACTTGATCAATCTCAAGTTCATCCTCCATCATGATCATGTCTGCAACATCTTCAACTATCACGGCTCCCTCTTCCTTGTCAGTACAATCTGCAACTTCATCTTGCTCCATTGTCCATCAAAGTTGAAGGAGTTTGTCCTCAACATTCTTTTCCAAGACTGCAAGCTTTTCTTGAATTCAAGGATTCTCCTCTTTCATTCGCTTCAACCTGTATAAGGTAAGCAAGAGCTTCCCTTCGCATTCTTCTAAACCTGCCATGCCTTGTCGTTCAGCTTGGCCCAAGCACTAAGCTTCACCTCTGCTAAACCTGTTCACCAGCTTCACCAAGTTCCCTACAACCATGAACCGGCCCTTGTTCCACTTGTATGTGAAACTAGCTTCCTTCACCTGCAAGTACCTGCTTCCACTGTCACTTCGTCACGAGCAACCTTGCTCTAACTAGCTCCAACCGAGCTCTGATACCAACTCACGATAGTGTAGTGGAATCAACACTTCTTCATCAACCCAGTCATCAGTCAGCTCTGATAATAACTGTCACGCCCCCAAGCCTACGGTAGTCTTCCAACCGTGCTAGGCGAGGTGCGGCACTACCAATCATTTTCTTTTCACCAATACTTACGATCGTAGACTACATCTAACATTCCACTTTTCCTACTTAGTTTGTGTTTCGCAACCAAGTATTATTAATGTGTTCCTTTATACCAATGAATACCCATACATATTCATTATCAACAACGTTATATAAGAGAAATGCACAACAGTATAAAGGGAGGGGAAACTCCCTGCAATATGAGTCTGTCCGATATCAATATATTATACAATCTTCACTTTTACAAAGTATAGACTAAGTCCCTGGGAAACCCCAAATTTATATTTAGCCAAATTTCCAACTTCAGCGAACTCGGTTGCCTAGCTCGTCGGCACCTCCGCACAGTCGCCGCATGACTCACCAACCCGTCGTTCGCCTCGTCACACGTTTTCACCCGGCTCACACTTCGTTGGTCATCAAACGCCCAAACCGTGTATACCTACCCACACGCAGTCCCACTTGCCAACCCTTGGCAACTGCCCAAATCGTGTGAAACAACACGTAGTACTGCCTGCGCAACTCTACGACCTTTCGTTCCAACCTTCGTCTCCACCGTTCTGTCATGCACGACACACCCTCACCCGGTCGCTCGTCCGCACGCCTTCAACGTGTCAACCAACTCTCCTCCATGCACACTTGCACGATGGGCGAGCACTCCCCGAGTCACCCAAAACCTGTGCCAAGTCGTCGCACAAAGTCGGGCGCCGCACACCTGTGCACATCCTTCTCCAACCGGCGGGCGACCCTGCTCGCACCCTTCACCCAAGACCAAGATGTGCGTTCCTCCGTGCGGCTTCGCCCAAGAACAGGCGCATCACCAATTTGCGCCCTCCTTCCTTGCTGTGTCACCTTCACTTGTTCTACGCACTTCTTCTTGAGCGATGAGCGATGTTAGATTGAATGCCAAATGATTCGACGCATCACTTGTTTATACCAAGCGTGGGGCGAAGTCCAGGCTGCCCAACCAACTTGCCCACGCCCTCAACTCCATTGCACAAGCCTTTAACCATGAGTCGGCCTTCCCTTCAAACACCCACATGCAAGGTCGACCTCCATAAGGTTAAACCCATGCTTCACGCCATATAAATGCTTGCCCTCTCCTTCTACCATGCGCATAATACCATTGTACGCTCATGAGAGAGCTCGCACTTCAACCGTAGAACATAGGTCGTTACGATATACATCTTGAGAGCAACTTCACCCACAGCTCCAAACCACACGACTTTTCCTCTAATATCCAACGGGTGTTCTAAATCTTAGCAATCGTAGATCTTTGTGTAAGAAATGACGAAAGATGTGCAAACTCAACGGAGGTTCTACTTGCAAATCACTCTACGTCTCCACACAGTAGTATAAATAGTACAAACAATTTCACACATGATTTCACACACTATATATTTTTCAAAGCAGTAAAGCCAATTTCTTATTTGAATCAGGCCAGAACAAGTTCTTATACCATATTAGAAATCTCAAAAGTCAAGTTATGATATTAGGTTAGAAATCTCAAGAAAAGAATAGAGATCTTACAATTTTATTTATCACAATATTTACATATATATAGGATATAATATACTGACCTTGACACATTTAGATCATGATTACAACTCATCAAATAGGAATTAACAACTTCTAAACATTACTTTCAACAAAACCCATAAAAACAACACATACACATGACATAGAAACATTACTTCTAACAAAAACTATATATTCTTAGTTCAATGACTTATTTACCAGCGACAGACTTTCCCGGAACCCCTTCCCGACGATGGTAGTTCTTCCTTTAGCCAGTCACCACCGCTAGGGTTTTTCATTATCAGGGCCTTTCATTCCCACCACTGTCAATGCCCATCATCAAAATCAATAAAAAGATATAATTAAAGAAGAAAATCTACCTCGGCTAAAAAAATTACATAAATGTACAATAAAGAAAAAAAAAATACTCGCCTGGCCATGGCCTCGGTCTTGACTCATTCAGCATGGTGCCTTTGCCGTTCTTAACTGATATTCTCGAATTTCACTGGATATCCTATTCTCTTCGAATTTCACTGGTTATCCTATTCTCTTTAGTGGAGACGGAATTTCACTGATTATCCTATATTCTCTTTAGTGCAGACGGAATTTCACTGATTATCCTATATTCTCTTTAGTGGAGACATGAACGTGGTGTCGTCGTAGCAACCTTCGACAAACATTATTATCACTTGAAACCTGAATTCTAACTTGTCCAGTAAACCTGCCTATTGAAATCGGAATTACAACTTGTAGGGGAAGAGAAGCGACCACTTAACATGTGGCAAAAATATAATTATTTTATTTTATTTTATATTTTTAGGTTTGAAATTAACACTGATTCAATATTTTTTTTTAAAATCAAATATAATCTATCTATTTAATTATAAATCAAAATTCTCTCAACCCCAATTTGAATATATTAGAAATACCAATAGATTATCTAATTTGGAAAACATTCTAATTTGGAAAACATTATTATTAGAGAAGAAGCATTGAACTCCTCATTTATTTAAAATAAAAGTTATTGTAAAAATTAATTAATTCATCTAAGATTTGTCGAGATATAAAATTTGATTTTTAATAAAAAATAGAAATTTCGTTGTAATATCTTTTAACTAAATTAATAAAAAACTAATTCATTCGAGATCTGTTACTATTTCAAAAAAATATGGAGACGTTTCTTTCATTAAAAATTTGTTATTTTTATTCTTATTTAGCTTTAATTTTTTTTAAATGAATTATCTGGACGAAACTTTTACATTTTCACACACACTGACTGCCTTTCCATCGATGAACTAACATAGAAATGGAGATGGAGAAACATAAAATAAAATAAATAAAAATTTATATACATAAAAAAATTCTAATATTTATACCATCTTTAATGATGGGAATTGCTAAAATTTCTCTTTTAAATCTACAAGAATTTTAACCTCAGGATTCCTGCTCTAAACTAAGGATAAGAATACTCGTGAATGTAAGGTTCAGATAAAGCCACAAGACACAGAATGGAGGACAAATACCACCAAAAACGAGAAAGTTCAGTATTCACTTTGTGAGGTCGCCCTTATAATCTGATTCTGCAATAAAGTTAAAGATTACTTTTATCACTCCGAAGATTTCGGATAAGAATGCACGTCAAAAGTGATATTCATATCATGCCACAACACACAATATGGAGGACAATGAAGCAAGAATCTTACAAAGAGCATTAGCAGTTTTCAACATTGTAAACGCAATTGGTCCACGAGCAACATTCTGGGGCGTACCTCTAGTCTTGCAGCTTGGCTACCCATTTCTTGCAATCATACACAGAACAGAAAGCCTGAAAACAAGTGAACACTAAAAGTATAACTGCAGCTACCAGAGATAGGAATTGCCACGACCCGAATATATGTTCGTTGACGAACTCCACCACTGCAACATTCCATTTTCTATTATAATATCTATTTACATCCTCTATAACATTGTCCAGATATCCGACCTTCGTCAGTCGAACGCACTTACCCATGCTGTTCCACAAGCTCGCAACCTCCCCGTCGCTTTGGAGGTGGTTGCAGATAATTCCACTTTGTCTCAATAATCTCACATCCGCTTCGCTGTCGATCATCCCGTTCATGAAATCAGTATATCGTGTGAAAACCATAGCACCTGGCGCAGCCGAAGCTTCGAAAGCCACCAGATTTCTCAGGATTATCTCTGTGTTGTTGTCCAACTTTACTTTTGGAAGGTAAAGCGTGGCAGTCTTCCCATCAAAACGTACTGAGGTGAGATCGCCGTCGGTTGGAGCGAATTTGAGCCCTGCAGAGTATAAATCGGCCACAGATGGTATGCTCAATTCGTCTCTTGTGGGAGGTATGATCTTGACGGATGCTCCACCCCCTTCCCCTGCCCCTTCACCTTCCCCTTTTCCTTCCTCCTCCTCATCATTTTTGTTGGCATCTTCATTGACCAGAAGAGCAAAAGGTCCCTTTAATGCACTCAGAATAGGTAGGTTCCCAAGAGTGGAAAGAAGACGTAAGGGCAACTTCATCACGACCTGCACAGCCCTCCCGCTGAGCGCTTTCCGAGTCAACTTCGTGAGAAATCGAACGGGACCAATGTTGAGAGAGGAGACACCTTTCCACAACAAACTGAAGGCTCCTATAACGGTTGACTTGTCCTCTGGAACACTCTCTTCCTTTTTTTCCTCTTCCGGAGAATTTGATTTTTGATTGTTGGAAACAGGAACGATAGCGTAGTACAGGACCTCCAGTATGTGGCCTCTCTCATTTGTACGGATCTTCGAATCCTCGGGCAGCTTGAAGATGAAAGGCGAAAATTCTTCGCAAACAAGCCTCAGCAGCTTGCAGAGTCTCTCCTCTGCTTTGGTTTCAGAACCCAACTGCAATTCCAAAAGCTTTTGCAATAGAAATAGCGGCAATTGATTTTCAAGCATCATCAGGTCTCTGACAATGGAATTGTGGGTAGCACTGGTGCCACTCGGATGTAGGACTCGTCCAAGCTGCTTGATGTCTGCGTCCGAGTTTTCATCGGCGTGTCTGACGTAAAACTGCAGACACTCGAGAAGGAAGACTGCGTCGAGAGCCATGAGCCACGCCAAGGTTTCTTCCTTGTAGTCGAGGAACTTGTGGTAGCTTCTCCGGATTCGCCATTCGTGCTTCTTAAACTCCTCCACAACCGCTGACTCAAACTTGAGTCCGCTGATTCTTTTTTGAAATCTGCGAGCAGCTGCAAGTTTGTAGCGCTCCATGTCATAGAGCTCAGATCTCCAGTGATGATAGGGGCCGATGGAAATGGACTGAGGAATGTATGCTTCAGGCTTCACCGCCAATAACTCTTTGGGCACATTATAGATAGACAAACATTGCTCTTTCATTTCTTCCTCTTCTTCTTCTACATCAAAGCTTCCTTTGATTTGAATAACCCAACCATTCTCATCGATCTTCAATTGAACATCAGTTGTGGACTCCATGTTTCTCAGTCGGAGGCAAACAGTCTCACAATAAACAACGGAGAACTGCGGAACCTTATATGGAGCTTCTCTGGTTAATGAATACACAGATCCAGACCGGAGTAAACGGGTACTAAAAACTTTCCTTATTTCCTTCTTTTGAAACAGACCTTATAGCATATTATCCATAACCCCATAGGATCCTTATACGGTGCCTATGTAAACAATATCTTTCACATGTTTAACACGATTTCTATATTATTTTCTATGTTTTACTGTTAGTGCTAATGAGTGAGAGCGAGATTATGATCGGAGTGTGCAGGTGGGGACTGCAACGAGAAATGCCAACTATGCACGCAACTAATAGGTGGCTTCTTTGATAGTTCTAAACTATTTGTCATTGTCATTCATTTCGTCCGTGTGCGACAGCCTAGGAGGACCACTCCTTGGTGAAGCTTTCATCTTACGCGACGAAGAATGTTGCCGTCATCGAACATGATTTTATTATGAGTACAGAAGTTTTGAGATTTATCATGATAAAACATAATCATAAGCCATAATCAATTATAATCATTAGATATAATTTATTTAGAGTTAAATATGAATTAGAAATAATTAAAGTTATGGATAGTAAATTATGTAGGCGTGATTGTGTTTTACAGTGCATGATAGGTTATATTTAATAAACAAAATCAAATTATTTAGCTATAATTAAATATATTTTATTATGATTTATTAATTTTGGTATTTTTAAGTGGAAAATTTATTATAATTTAGTTGTAAAATTAGAAATGGAATAGGCATTATTGGTTTTTATCCACAAATTTATTTGTCAAATCAAGAGTAAGATAAACATCATTAATTGTTATCAATAAATGTAGCTTGACTCATGTAATGACCAAATATTTTACGTAAATAAATTACTTATTTACTCTGTGGTTAAAGATGAAACAGAAATTACTATCTTCTTGAAGTGATGGATATATTATATGTTTAAAATTAAATAATATGAAATGCATAATTATGTGTGCATGATAATTTCATGTGAAAAGTTATTTTCTCTCTTTATGCGTGAGGAAAAAGGAAAAAACAGTTGCCAGTACATTAGGGAAAACCCTAACTGTTTCTCTTCTCCTTAGAAAAGGGGAAAGGAGAAAGACCTGGGTTGTTTTTGAACAAACAGGAAAAAAAAACAAGGAAAAGAGGGCAATGAGCAAAAGAAAAATGGTGCTACGTCTGGTGAGGACCAGATAGCACAAGCACAATTGTGCCTCCCATTGTAGAGGCTGTGGCCAGCAAGGGATTGCTTGGGGTAGAGACGCAGTACAGACGACTGGTCTCGTGGCTGGGAGGATATCAAGCATCAAATAGCGTTCCACGGGTGGTAGAAGGGCGAAGAGAAGCAACAGAGATACAGGTAAGTATTTTGATTTATAAGACCTGAAGATTAGATATCGATGACAGTAGTAGTAGTTTGTTTAGGAATATTTTAATCATGATTATAATGTGAAACAGTACCTGAATTTATTAAAGGTAATACTGTCATTTGAGTCACTCTGTAGATCAGATATGTAAAAAGAAAGAAAGAGACCAGTATGGAAAGTCTAAATAGAACCTGTATAGTATACCCTGTCTTTATACTAATATGAATCAAAACAAGAAAGATAGATAACTGAAGATTGGATAGATTTAATTCCTGTACAACATTTTATATAAAAGACAGGTCTAAATAACAATCATGCAGACAGTGGTTCATGAAAAGAATAGTAACAGGATGTAGAAATCATCAGAACAAAGTTTATCTGAAAGTATTTAATATACAGCATCTGAAAGTATTTAATATACAGCAAGGAGGTAAATAACCCATATCTGTATTTAGAGACAGAGTATCAAAATAATTGAAACGGTTAACTGTCGGGTAAACCCGAACAGAAACCCTCATATTACCAGGCGGAAGACTGTAAGTGGTGAACGCAAACAGTAGCAATATATAAACCAAAGAATTGTCAAATATTACAATTCGCATAAGTATTATCAACAATTAATGGGCATTTTCTGACAGCGATAGTCTCGCTAACCGTTCAGGTAAACCCTTAGTAACACGTAAAGAACAGAGTCATAACATAGTGTAAACATATGACCTCATTAGTGGATGAGTTTCGGTCCGAGCAATGTGCACAGGTGGACACCACCTGGTGGCGGTAAGCCACAGCAAGATGCCGAGACCTCATTGCCAAAAACCTATTTACTGTAATAAATATTCAGAGATTTACTTGCTAAGAAAAAGGAAAGAAATTTAAATTAAATAGCCGGAATCAGAATCATGTAATTACAGTCATCATATGAATAAACGACAGAATGTACATAACATTACCCTTTCTCGGTCAACCGGCCTTTTCCTCAAAGACCCAAATCATTATACAGTAGGAATGCGTAAAACATCGAGTTCATGGTATAATGAGCTAACCGCAAGAGAGGAATTATCAAACGAGTATTTTAAGTACAAATCCAACTGCAATATAATGAAATCATGAGCAGGCCGACGGCCAAATAAGAGCAAGTCTATAATAATCATAACAAAAACCCATACGGGTGAAATAACCGACCAAATAATACTATCATTGACATTCAGAAAATACTGAGGCAAAACCCGGCATCTAAATCATGGAACACATATATTATCAAATGATGAGAACAGGGAAATCCCATTTGATACCGACCAAGTCGGGAAAAACCCGAAAAGCCATAATGCGAGTCAAACTGTAATTACAGTGACCGAATCATTACATGCAAATTAACTGAGGACCAAATAATTAAACAGACATAGAATTGTACAAAAATAACTCGGCTCGAGTCTTAAACTCGGAACATCCTAAACCCTAGAAGCTGTATCTATTCATCGTAATCCGAGTAAACCAAGTGCAAAAGAAGACAACTGTGATTCGCCTTCAAATAGCAGATTTAACAATAGACCTGGCAGGAAAAAGAGTAGCATAAGGTGGCAATCATTGCAATAGCTGAAAACAGGAGTCCATGAGTTGGTATGCTTACCTGGTCAGCGAAGTGGGGGCAAACCCCTGTGCCATCATCGCGGCTACCGTCCTCACGCAAAACACAGGTACCTGCCAGCGAATAACCAAGGATTATTCACTCATATAAACACATAGAAAGATAGTTTTCTGAGAAACCGCAGCGAGGGTTACATACCAGTCGAGGATGCGCCGAAGCAAGACACCAACAGAGAGCTCGTCGCCTGCAGCAGTTCGAGCACTGTAGAGTTAACAATGGCGGAGACCGGACTGAAAGAACTATGGCAGAACAGAGCTGGGAGCCGCTCTCGGCGACCCAAACAATGACAAATGACCCGAAACCTTCGTTCACCAACCCTAAAAGCAATGCCGCCAAAACCCTGAAGCTCTCCACCGTCCGATCGTTGAAGAGCGATCAAGGCCGTCCTTTGTAATGACGATCCCGAGGAGGTGGTAGCCACGCTGTTACCATAAATGCTACAGCTACCGGCAAGTGGATGACTGTACCGTGACACAGGTGTCATACGCTTGTTAACTCTACGATGAATCGGGAAGGTTGATTATTGTTGTGGAATATTAACATTACCGTTATGTATCATTGTATTCATAAGTTACGTATTAAATATATCAACGCTTGTAGTTATGTGTAATATATATATCAATGCTTGAGTTATGTATTAAATATATCAACGCTATATAATAAAGCATGTCACCATGATATCGTAAGCTTTAAATCCGGTGATTGAGTAAGATTAGGGGTATAATAATAATTTTTTTTTTTTTTTTATTTATTTATTTATATAATTTTAAGAATAGAGGGTTGTGACAACTCATCTTTGTTATGAAATGAAAACCACGCCACTTGAAATTATATATTGGTAGTTCATTAAAAAAAAGATTTCATTCCTCCCATATGCCTTTCAGTTTTGAGTCATGAAGATAAACTCTTAACCAAAACCCATATTAATAACTACACATAAACAACATAACCAAATTAATAAATATAATTAATATAAAATAAAGCAATTTGTAAATTTTAACCACATTTACTAATAAATTATCATACACATTTACTAATAAACTATCATAATCTTTAAAGCTTTATCTTATTTTTGAATGAGAATTTTATATAAATAATATTTTTATTATATTGAAATAATAAGTAATAATGCAAATAGTTAATGTGCTGTTACTAAAATTCCTAGTATTTTGTTTTATTTTATTTGGATCGGGTTTTATAGGCAAACTCAATGTTAAATTTTATTGTTAAGCATATGAATATGACTTATTAATAAAGAATATAATATTTATAATATTTTTAAATTAAAATTATTTTTTATAAATTAAAATTTTAAATTAATATTTAGATGTGCTTTGAATAGTTAAGTAGAGTTTAGTCTCACAAGCTTTAATAATCTAACTCCATTAAAACTTTGTAACTGTAAACGTTACTCTAAATAGTATTTATTCATTGAAAAAATATTTATTAAAATTTACATAATTTATAATTAAAATTATTGAAATTTAAAATTATTCTTTTATTTATTTAAAAATGAAAGAAAAACATTTTGGATGACATTCAGAAATTGTTTTTTTTGTTGATAAGTGGGTGAATCCTGAAAATCACTCTTACCCTGTGGCTGAGAGGCCATGACTCAGGGGCATCTAAGCCGTCAAAGTCACCCGGGGATCGCACCCGGCCTGAGCCGCACCAGCGGAAACCATGCTGGATTTTTTGGTATCGGCGAGACTAGAACCGGTGACCTTTACATGTGGAGTGCCTTAACAGCGAGCTCCTTCACCAACTGCTCTATATCTCTTTGATGACATTCATAAATTGTAACTATTGATAATTTTATTTAATAAATTTTAAATAATTTATAATTAAATTTAAGAAATTTAAAAATTATTCTTTACTCATTTAAAAATGAGAGAAGAACATTTTAGATGACATTCAGAAATTGTAGCTAATGATAATTTTATTAAATTAAATTTTACATAATTTATAATTAAAATTAGAAATTTAAAAATTATTCTTTACTCATTTAAAAATGACACAAAACCATTTTAGATGACATCCAGAAATGGTAGCTAATAATAATTTTACCCATCGCTAATTGACACATTTTATTACATTATTGAATGAATAATAATTCGCGACTGATTCCCGAGGGACGATTCATGCAGTTCCCTATCTCACATTATTTCGCATATTTAATTCAAGGAAAACGTGCCATGGTTAAGCTGTAAAATAACTGGGTATTTTAGAGAGAAAAGTTGCCATGGCTAAGCTGTAAAACAACTTGATATTTTAGACCTTGCATGAAAATTGACAGAATTCATATATTAATATAGAAGGGAGATGAACATCAATTTCCTTCTTCATTGAAGGACAAGTATTGAATTATTTATTTAGCATAACTTTGGCTCCTAGCTTTCTGATAATTTATACGCAGCTCGTGCTTGTAATAATCTACGCACAACTTGTGTTTTCACTATCAATGGGGAGCCATTTTATATTTTTTTAAATCAATTTTCATCAACCATATAGCAACTCAATCTAAAATATTGATTAAAATATTTGGTAGAGCTTTGGATGCTCCCTCTTCACTATTTTATTTTGTATGGTATGACTAAGGCTTTTACTATAAACTATTTAATGTGAGCCTCTTGCAAAACACAGCCTGATCACTGACAAAAGCAACATCAATTCAAATCAATAGGATAATGCTCACGATACTTCACGCTTTCCAAAAAGTCCTTTCTTGTTTTCTTTCTAGATTCTCTTTGGTGCAAATGGTACAAGGTTTCAACATCTGATTTCATTACATGCAAGACACAAATATTCTCATCAATAAAATAAGGATGGAAGCCATGTTTTCTATCTAGCCTTTTGGGAATATAGGTAACAAAACTTATGGTTTCCGCAATAGATTTTATCACTTTAATATAGTAGTGGTCATCAATGTTATCCATATATGCATTTGAGTGACAAAAAAATACAATTAAAATTAATACAAAAACATAGAGAAAAAATATATACATACACAAACTTTGTTAGAGTTTGTTCATTTTTATTTTTATTTTTTTAAAGCCAAAAAACATTTATTAGACATAAATCTAATAACATTCAAAACAAGGAGAAATTAAAGAAAAAATAGATTAAATTTAACCAATCAAACAACAAAATCACCACCAAAAATTTATGACCCATGCAATTTCTTCCAAATGTTCAATTTACCGACTTTTTTGATCAACAAATCTATTCGAATGATCAACAAGTATACTTTTTTAATTGCAAGAAACAACAAAAGTTATAT